>VZZY01013185.1:51721-119304 GCA_013400335.1 Eurystomus gularis | reverse complement strand
ATTAGCGAAAGAGAAATAAAAGGTTAACCGGCGCAACAAATTGTAGTGCCGCGTATTCTTCTTCAGCAGAGTAAGTCTGGCTTTAATTATTCAGAGAAAGGGATTTTGTTATGTGAACAAAAAGATACCTCAACACAACATTCAAACGCATCTGCAAGTTAAAGCATGACTGAATATTAATTGTAAGGAACTACGCTAAAATACTGGCTACTCAAATGTTGGGCCAAGAAGGTTTCAGGATAGAGTACTTAGACCACGACCTCCTTCTCTCCTTGGTTGCTAGGTGCTTTGGGAAGTCACCACAGAAACTACAAGTAAAGCGTGCTCAGTTTTTCAGAAGTCATCTGCTCTTTGGCCCTCTTCCTCAGCAACGTCCGAGCATGAGGAAGGCAGGCGGAGTGACGAGTCGCAGTTCCTCCTCTGCTGACCGTTTCTTATCCCGTTTTAGAGAGCAATGGCTTGAAGTAATTCTAAATCTTTTGTTACCATTCCGACACGTCTTCATTTCAAAGCAGACAACCCCACATGAAGAACTACATGCCTGGTTTGCTGACCTTTCTTGTTAATGGTATCAGTCTTTCCAGGCCTACATGGGCTTAATTTGTAAAGTCTGGGTTCAAAAACCCCCTCTAAAAATCAATGGCCTGCTTCCAGTATTTCTTCACTGCCAGTTTCCAGTTGAAAATAAAAATGGCCTAGCTGCAGAAAACCCTGCTGTCATTGTACTGTACTTCACTCTGTAGCAGCAGTCATAGAAGACGGTGCACAAAAGCCAACATTATGACTTAACCTGGTAAACTCCAGGGTTTTTCTTCAGCTTCTCTTTGGCCTTTACAGGATGGTTGAAATGCAAAGTCAGGTCACAAAGCAGGAGCTGGCTCTCCTCTGAAAGACAAAGAGCGCTGTGACTTCACAGGGTTTAATGACTGGCAGAGGCTAAGTGAAGGGCAATTCATCTACAGCACTTTTTTCTTCTATCGACCCTTGTGAAAACCTACAGGGTTGCCCAGTTTTGTTTACTTCAAGAGGTTGAATAAAGTTTGGTATCAGCACACAGGGCTGATTTCTATTAGGAGACAACTACTGTCCCTGCAAAGGAATGACGATGACCGCCTGACAGATTTTTTGCCATGGTTAGCCAACGCGATTCCACTTCTGCGTAGCTACCGTTTCCTTAATTTTTCAAAACAGCAGCCGTATTGTTTCATTCGATTAAAACCCAACGGTACGACACAGGAAACCAAGCTGCTCACAACTGCACCCCTCTTACAACAATGCCTTAAACCGCTTCTTTTTGAGCTGGAGGACAAAGTCAGAATTACCATTTAGTCGCTTCAGCTCCTTGGACGTTTTCTCAACATTTTTGATCACGGCCTCAAGGTTAAACTGCCAATCAGCAGCAGCACTTTTGAACGCCTGTATGAAACAGAAACAAACGTAACTGGCAGTGTACGCGGGATTCACCAGCTTGGGAAACTGGCTAATCAGGACCTTAATGCATCTTTTTCTTTGATTCTGCTACAGTAATACTCTAAAACTCCCCTCTTTTTGTAATTATCCACTCAGATACGGCAAATTGCATCTACTGAAGGCAAATACCTTCTGGCTTTCTTTTTGTTTTCTGGTCCGTCTTGTTTTAGAAACAACTGCAATGAAATTAATCCCATCTAAAATTTCCTCTCCTCATCAGCCTGTTTTACATTTGTGTTTTCAGCCGCCTTTTTCCTATCGAATCTCAATGAGAAAGAATCGATTAATTCAACCACGGGATGGAGTGAACGTAATGTGAACGTGCGTGAACTAAACTCGTGCCGCAATTAGCACCGACTAGGAAATGGGCCCGCCAAGACCTGCCCAGGAACCTTGACGTCTGCACCGCTGATTCTTTTAGAACCCAAATCTTTTGGCTCGTTTTGGCGATCACGTTCCTTCCATTTAACATTTAATAAATAAATCTTGAGACAATTAAGACTACACTCTGTCTTAGGATTTTCTTTTCTTAGGAAAAGTATTAAAGAAAATTGCCCAGATCATGTTTTCTGGCCTAGTTATGAGCTCTTTATTTATCATTCAGAAATTCTACAAAGAAAATCGGGAAAAACTCTGGGTTATTCATAAAGAATGCTATGTAGATTACCTCAGCACTTTGAGAAATAGGACCAAAAAACTGCACATACATTTAACACAGATTCTTTGTCCAAGTCTCTCTTCCCTTCAGACAGTGGCTTTGCACTGAGGTCATCAGCTAGGGCCAAAGATCCTAAAAGGACAAACTCTAAATTATTATGGGGTAATATAGATAATATATATGTACCTATCTCATATCAAATATATAATATCATTTGATAAAGATAATGACTAGATCTTGTTTTCATCAATGTTATTTGAAAATAGAGTCTAAGGGGTCACATAACTTTAGTTCTTCTTGAGGAAGAATAAGATCCTGTATTTTATTTCTTTTACTTTTAAAGACAGTTTTCCAGGTTTTTTTTAGGAGTTAAACACGGAAGTACTAATAGCGCCTAAGCATATATTTGTAATAGTGATGAAGAATTCTTCAAACAAAATTCTCTATTTTCTTTAATTGAAAACTTGATATAAAGCATTGCAATTGGTTTCTATCACCAGTTTATGGAAGGAGAATCTAAAGCGCACACACAACAGAAGTCAATTGGTGAATTTCTGCTGGTCAGTAACAGAGCTGTGATTAATACCAGATCCCTGGGCTCCTTCTTCCCCCATTCTCTCTGCTCTTCTCTCCTCAAACTTTAGGACACCCTCAGGCAAGTTTAAGTGTATGACGTCACTCGAAAGCTGTTTCAACATTGAAAATGGAGGAAAAAAAAATAATTATTTCACCAAGTACTATGTGTGTTCAGAAATGGCGCAATGAAATGAAAAAGAGGCTGCTCTTAGCTGTAAGGGCAGACAGCAGAGCGTGCACCCATCTAACTGCACCCGAAATGGCCTTCAGTGAGAGCAAAGCCTGCTGTGGGGCTGGCGGCTGGGACCAGCGCACTGCTCAGTGTGAAGCACCTCCCAGCAGCGAGCGACCTCAGATGTCCATATGGGCCACTGCGAGGCACACGATGAGCAAGCCACATGAGGCTTGAGGATCTCTACATCACCAGAGGCTGCCCCAGATAAGCTGTAGTGCAGAAGGGGTGGTTCACAGAAGTCAGCTGCCTGCCATTTACTTACTCTTCCATTCTCCATCTTTTTCAGGGGTGTGCTTTCGCAGAACTTCTTTTTTAAAATAAAAGCATTGTAAATGTATTGTTTTGCGACAGCAGGTGAAGCTGAACTGCAATGCAGAACAGCATTTTCTGTTAAGGCACAATCCAACTGTGATCCAAAGAGAAAATGTGATAAACGCTTAGACTGTGGGGCTTTCTGAAGATGTGAAAGGCAGAGCAGGACACAATGTACACACGCACTAATTCCTGTACTGTAATCTTTCAATTTCTGAAGTCTTGCAAGGACCCCAGTGCAAACAAGTGAGCTGAGCCCTTTCTGTATGCCTCAAAGGAAAAAGTCCTCTGTGGTTTGCAAAAGCTGATGATTTTGCTGGCAGAATACCAGAGTATAGGTGTACCCGAAGAAAATATACAACAAAGTGGTTTTCTATATCTCCTATATATAAAAGAATATATAACATTTTATATGAAATATATGTAAAAAAGAAGTAAAACAGTAGCCTAGCAAATTCCTGAAAATATTTGTATTGGTATAAGCTGAAGTTATTTTCCTCAATAACCTGTCAAGGAGAAAGCTTAAATGGCTGCCAGGAATGGAGTTAGCAGAGGAAGCTCTCATGTAGAGCTTTACTGTACAGACTGCTTGGAAAAGCAGGTGTAGTGTCCTAGGATGGTACTAGCGAGGGAGAACGACGCAGCTTATCTCAAGAGAAGGAAATTATCAAGTAATGAGCTTTTAGAGACATGGGAGGCAGTTCCACATTGGCCTCTGCTCAGAGATTCTAAGTTTGCTTTCTACTTTTGTTTTGCTGTTGTTGTTTTTTCCCACATCCTACAAATAACTTACACATTGTACTGAATACTTCTGTGAACTAACTGTAGAAGGAACAATAAAATATTGTAACCACCAGAAAAACTTATTTTCAAAATATGTACAATAAACTGAGTTGCCAGAAGTAATTGGACAAGCCAAGTAGAGTGGCTCTTAAAGTCAAGGCCTTTCTAAAAATAATCTTCAATAATCTGAGAAATTAAGGAGCAAGGTGACCAACAGCATAGGAGGTTAACTGTCCAAGGCATTTTCTTTTAACAAATAAAAAATAAAAAGGAGAGTAAGGGATATTTAATTTCTACAGTCAAATTTACCTGGAACTGAAGTACTTTCTGGATTTCTTTATAAGGTAATATTTCAAAACGACAAATTGAAATTAAGAATTTAAATTATTAAGTTACACCTCTACATGAGGAGTGTTCTGGTAAGTGTTGCTACACAATTTCACATCAGCATGTCAGTTTATGAGCTGCAGTTTCAGCTTTGCCTGAAATAAACCTGCAGGTTTATGTGCAAAGATACATGCAGTTGCAGCTGATTGTAACTCTCATTAATCACGGGCAGAGCTGGCTGTATATGCTCCTTTAACACCTCAAACAGACGTCTCCCTGGAGTCATTTGGAGAACGCATTCGGTTAGGGAAGGTGAAGCTGTTCAGACACCTTTATGAATCTCAGATAAAGACAGAATTACTACCAAAAGGGGTGTCTAAGGACGAAAAGAGATCAGGAACACTAGAAATATGTTTCAGGTCATGAATTTAGGATTATGATGTGAACCAGCAAACACTGCGGGCAACTAAAACAGTGCAGATCCCTTTACAGAACTGCCTTCCTCACTCTGCAGTAAAATGACTTTGAATATAATCTCAGCTAAAAAATAAAACAATTAAATACACAACTACTGAACAAGAAGATTTCTAAATAAAGCGTACCTAAATTTATTTTCCTGTATAATCAGAGATACAGTATAAGAGGAAAAAAAATGTGATCTCATGTTGTATCTCACAGTTCAAAAATATTCCAAAGCAATTGTTCTAATTGGAAGTGGAAGAAAAATCTATTCACTTCAAAGACAAACAATATTTTAGTGAGTGGCTTAAAAATTAATGGAGTCTGTCTTTTAAGGACATTGTATTTACAAACACTGCAATACAGAGGAGGTAAGGTATAAAAAAATAAACTTTTCCTGAAAATATAACCATTTGCTGTTAGTTTGAAAGCTTTAGTTTTCATCAAAGTTTCCTAGTGGATCTAATGGGAGAGTTACTAGACTTACATATGAAAATCTCTAACAAAAGAGGAACTGATTTTTTACCATTGCCTGAGTATAAAAAAAAAGTTAATCCAGATGGCAAGGAAAGTCAAATAGAAACCAAACCAACACACACAAAAAAACATACAAGCTCAACATCTGACAGTTATTTTTTGATGAGAAAAGTACATTTAATAAACTTTAGAGCACGTGTAGGATTTTCACCAATGAAAACTGGTAAATGCTGAAGGCCAATAGCCTGACCAGAACATGGAACAAAACAGTAAAGCAAAAGCCAGACTTATGTCTTGAAAAATTTACAGTCCAATTAGTTTGGGCAAGGATGAAGAGGTAGAAAAGATTGCTAAGGGAACTGACTCACCTTAATACACACTAATGAACGAACAGGAGTGAAGTCGGAGTTTAAATGTGTATTTGTGACGTAGTATATT
Source organism: Eurystomus gularis (assembly GCA_013400335.1). Lineage (NCBI taxonomy): Eukaryota > Metazoa > Chordata > Aves > Coraciiformes > Coraciidae > Eurystomus > Eurystomus gularis. The sequence goes on along the minus strand of VZZY01013185.1, from coordinate 113,569 downwards.
GGGTTCAGAAGCTCCTTTGCTTGAGCAGTTTTCAGCTAGAAAATATCAAGAAATTATATAACACATAATACATTTTTCTGAGAATGTATTTTAATAATACTTGATTAAGAAAACATTAAAATCACTACTGTTCACCTACAGAATGAAAACGGTTACAGCATTTCACAGCAGCAGTGTAATAGAGGCTGTGTTGCTCTAAGAAATTGATTATATTAAATGCATACATTTAAATCCCCAAACTGTTCAGACGCTGTAAAATCCTGCACTTGATTTAGTAAGTGCTTGTCTGCATATTGAAGTTTGCTGATGGCTATATGCATACCATGATCAGACTTGGAGGCACACAGCTTTGCCTTCCATTTTAGAAACTAATTTTCCTTTAAGGAGACCCTGAAGAGTGACAGATTATAGAAGGCAATCCATGACACAACCTACCTAAGCATCGACTCTAACACTTTCCTTGCAGTGGGCAAAGAACTGAGAAAATACACAGTGGCATCTGAATTGATGATGGATATCTCTAAACTGAGCCCCATTTCCTTCTGTTGCCTGGCCAGTAAGTATTTTCCTTGTCAGTGCTGTCTTTCAAGCTCACAGCACATCAGGTTTTAACATCTCAGATGTTCTTGTCTTCTGTTTGTTTGCATGGAAAGTTTAAATTCTAACATTAAATCTACAAGGTGCTTCCTGTTGCTCTGAAACATTTTTCTGAAAAATATTTTTAAACAATAAACAATATAAGGTTGTGCTTTGTAGATACTCCAGAATGTCTCCACTGCCAAGTGGAAAAGTTCTGGAAAGTTCTTTTATGTGGTAATAGATTTTAAACTATAGCTTTTAAGTAGTTCTTAAATGTAGTATTTAATTATATAAGATGCTAAAGATGTGAATATTCAATGATCGAAGACAAGTGCACATAAAATGCTAATACTAATGGAAGTATCTGTTGAAACTGCTTAGTTGGTATAAACAGCTTCTATGTTAAAAAAAAAAGGGCATATTTCCTGCAGCTCTTTCACAGATAACATTTCTGCTTTTCAGTTTTCTAGTAAAGTCAAGCAATTAGGTGGTGAATTTTTTAAGAGATAAATGGCAAATATCCATTAGGTTCTGGTGGGACAGTTTGGGCAATTAATCATAAATCTGCTCAATGGAACTTTCGGAAACTCACAAATATTTTTGCTTTCTTCATGGTGGCACAAGTATCATGGAAAGGGAGAACTCATGGAAGGAGAAGTCCTGCTTAGCATGCAAAGTCTGAGCCAATTGTGAAATTCAGATACATCCGGGAGTTGGGTGGAAAATTTTCAAGAAGCATTCAGGAATTCCTCACGCTTTCTGGGTTTCACAATAAAAACGATTTCTGATGTTGTCATATATATTTCCCTTTCATAATAAAACCACTGAAATAACACAGGACTTCAATGCGAGTGTGACCCTTTACACATCAGCACGCAGCTATCTAGAGCTATAGAACTGTATCTGCTTTTAGTTCTGATATACACTCACTTACACTTCTCTACATCCTTTCACATACCAAATACGATTCACTGAGATTTTTCTCATCTACACAAGGAAAGCAAGTTTATAAAGTAAGGAATTGTGAAATTGTCCCCAGATCCTAAGAAACTAGTGATTCCAGAGTGCCTTTTGGAAAATGCTGAGCCCTTTTAATTGAGATGGCATTGCTCAATAGCCCGGTTTTTATAGATATCTTAAAATACTGGTGTTTTGTCATCCTAGATTTTCATAGCAATAACAGCAGACTGCCTGAAATACTGCAGAGAGAAATAAAGGAGTATGCTATTATCAGTAAGTCAGGTTTACCATTAGCTACACTGGAAATTATCCCTTCTTCACTCAAATTGATTTAATACTATAAACTGTAATGGTTAGAGGCACAATGTAGTTACTACAGCTTCTCTTAACTGTTTCTGTTGGAAATCTTTACCTTATTTTTCATTTGCTGACTTGCATACATTACTACATGAAATACCCTATGAGCATTAGAGATACAGGAATGAGAATTTGAAAGATAACAATCTGACCAGGGAAATTCTATTACTATTTCAAAATGACAAGCTCAATTACTCTGGTGCTTCAGGAGTCTTCTTTTTTATGAACTCATAAAATGACCAGTAGGAAGCACAACAACAGATCCTGAAACAATTCCTGTCTCAGCTGTTCAACTGAGGAGTTTCTGTGTAACTCAGGTATTTCATAAATCGGCTGTCTGGACAAAAAAAAAAAAACAAACCACAAAAGAGGTTTTGCAGTGATGTTCGTGCTGTATAAATACAATCACATCACAAATTCCATGTAATGCACTATTCCCAGTAAGTACTACAATCTCTGAAAATCAGAATGGCAGAATCATAGAATCATTCAGGTTGGAAAAGACCCCTGGGATCATCGAGTCCATCCACCAACCCTACTCTACAAGTTCTCCCCTAAACCATATCTCCCAACGCTACATCTAAACCACCCTTAAACACATCCAGGGATGGTGACTCAACCACCTCCCTGGGCAGCCTATTCCAGTAGCTGACTACTCTTTCCGTAAAATTTTTTTTCCTAATGTCCACTCTAAACCTACCCTGTTGCAGCTTGAAGCCATTCCTCTTTTCTATTGCTAACTACCTGTCAGAAGAGACCAGCACCAACCTCTCTACACTGTCCTTTCAGGTAGTCATAGAGAGTGATGAAGTCTCCCCTTAGCCTCCTCTTCCTCAAACTAAACAGTCCCAAATCCTTCAATTGCTCTTCGTAAGATTTATTCTCCAGGCCCTGCACCAGCTTCGTTGCCCTCCTCTGCACTCGCTCCAGCACCTCGATATCTCTCTTGTATTGAGGTGCCCAAAACTGGACACAGTACTCAAGGTGGGGCCACACCAGTGCTGAGTACAGGGGGACAATCATTTCCCTACTTCTGCTGGTCACACTATTTCTAATACAAGCCAGGATGCCATTGGCTTTCTTGGCCACCCGGGCACACTGCTGGCTCCTATTCAGCCGCTTGTCAATTAGAACCCCCAGGTCCTTTTCTGCCGGACAGCTTTCCAGCCACACTTCCCCAAGCCTGTAGCGTTGCATGGGGTTGTTGTGGCCCAAGTGCAGGACCTGGCCCTTGGCCTTGTTGAAGCTCATACCGTTAACGTTGGCCCATCGATCCAATCGATACAAGTCTCTCTGTAGAGCCTCCCTATCCTCAACTACAGAGCACAAGTCAGCAGCCACTACAGGCCTTTCTTCCCACTGTGAAAACGCATTAGGCACAAGTACATTGAAAGCAGCAAGAAGCTCAGCTGAAAAGCTTGGTGATTTGGTCCCAGCCTGAAAATGGCAAGAACGTACTAGACGGAAGATAAATTAATGCCACTGCCTTAACAGCATCTTGTATTATTACCCATTCAGTGATACTGTAATGCTAGGGGAAGGGGTGTAGCAAGAGGAAGGCAGACTCACAAAGCTGCTCACTCTCTCTGCTGTCAGAGTGATTATCCCTCACAGTGCCACCCACAGCAGGTAATTCAGGCTTATTCCAATAACCCAAGAGGAAGCCTTCTCCTCTCTGTTGACTACAGTGGCAGTTGAGAGAACTGGACCTCCCCTTACTGAAGTCAGCTTTTGATGAGTAACATTTCCAGGTCTCATGTCACACACAAATGTGCTTTGCTGTGTTTTATCTGTGTTTACAGTGTGAAAAAAAAAAACAACCAAAATGTGTCACTCGGGTTGTTTTCTTTACTAAACTTGAGAAGCAGCATAAAGATTAGAGGACTGCTGACTCTAACAAGCTGTACATTGCTAGTTTTGACTCTGGCTTTTGCCTTTATCTTTTGGGAAATCTCATATTTACATATCCTGGCTGTGGCTACACAAAAATCATCGTGTGTCTATCCAGATGAGCTGCCATACTGTACATAAGGACATGGATGAAGCTGCATTTTCTTCCAAACAAATAAACTGAAATACTAGCATCTTGCTCAGATTCTTCTAGCAGAAGAGACAACATATTGCATCAGTTATTTCAACTGGAGTTTAACAGTCTTTCAAATAGCAAGAAGACTGCTCTGAAATAACTATGGCATACGTTATACAAGGTATTAACCGTGATCATTTTGTGGCAACTACTTGGCATCAAAGACTAAGATCCCATCTCCCCACATTTGCATGTCCTGGCTAGGATTTCTCACAGTAAGACAATAGCTATGCTGTTTTAAATGAGTTAGGATGGGTACAAATGCGAATGTTAGCTTGAAAATAAATATACAAAATAGAGCATAAAAATAGAACTCATTAAGAGAAATAGAAATCAGTATGTTAAAAATACTTTCTGTGAAAGAGAGAGAAGAACTGGACACGAGGAGTGGAGAAGGAAATGTAACATACTTGTACAAATGCAGCACATACAACTCCCAACGTTTTTCTGGCTGATGCACTCTGTAAACTGAATCACATGCTACGGGGGTTGTACCTGCATGTGCATCACTTAGCAGAGGAGGGAGCATGGAGAAGAAATAACACTGGCCTCTATCTCTCTCTTGCACTTGGCACCTGAGATCATAGAGCAAGAGAGAGACTGTGCTTCTGCGTGACTAACATTACTGAGCTGCAGGTGCCACGGGGATGAACTTCACACATGATGTACAAGGCCTGCCATGTCTAGATGGGATCAAAGATGATAAATGCAGTTTGGCCTGCTGGATGTATCATGAGCACTGAAGTATGTCATATTATTGTTTACTTTTACAAGGATGTCAACATGAAAAACAGCTTAAATAAGACACACAAAAAATCTTTATAAGTCTTAATCAAGCTCCAGCACCCTCCAAAGGATAAATGGACTGATTAACAACTCGGAAGTCTGTCTAGCTCACAGGCCAATTAAGTTACAATAATAGCATCCTCCCAGTATTTCAGACTCCACTGACGAGCACTAATAGGCAGATAGTGTTGAACAAGTACTTCTACATGTCAAAGTCAAGGTTTCTCTTGAGGTTCCTACACAAACTAAATGTAAAGTGAACAATTACATGTCTCATTGTAATATTAGTGATCATGTTTCCAAAAATGGGAAGTGAGGTCCTTCTCCCCACTGCATCACATTTGGATTATAGCTAGGAAAGTCAATAAAAATTAATGCTAAAATTATGCTTCTTTTCAGGGTCTGTCCTGTTCAGATTAATTTTACATAAATACCAGTGCTTTCATTTTTTCTCTAATAAAAATAGTATAAAATGTACCATCAAACTGTAGAAGAAAAAAGAACCCAAACCCCTCAAAAAGACAAAAATGGGAATTTGGAAGACTGTTCCAGGAATCAGGCTGAAAGGTGATAATTTCTCCTGTAAACTTGAAATCTCTTATGACACTGCTAGATTTCTTTGGAACCACAGAGAAATTATTTTATGGCAAATCCTTGTAGCAATGAACTGTGCATTCAGCCAGAAACGACGTGTACACAGAGCACTGGATTAGGCTCTGTATGCACCAGGAAAAGAAAAATGGCTGATTGAAAGTGGATTTTTACAAGTCAGTTTGAAAATAGGTTACTTGTGTTCCCTTCTTCCTCAAGCACTTAAGGAAGTTAATATAAAATAGTTTAACTTTAGAGAGTTCATAGACACTCACGCATAGCATTACTTGACAGGTATTATACCAATTTGACTAATCCCTTCACATTATTCCTCTGCCCAGTCCACAGAAGGCATGAAAATAAAGTGGGATTATTTCTTTATGCCTAATACTGCTTAAAATATCTTTTGACACCTCTGGGACATGTAAATCACTATTAATTCTAAATTAAATAAGATATACCAAAATTAAGTAAAACAGAAATGCTAAAAACATTCTGACATTAGTTGCCAATTTATGCATAATATTGCAGGGTTTTGCTCCTGGCAGTTAGAAGAGCCAACTCTAAATAAATAAATAACCTATGAACTAACACTATCAACTAAAAACATCTTTGCCTGTGGATATATTTACATTTTTCTGAGCAAACTTATCTCCATATATTATTCACATAATCCTTCCTGTAATTTTCATTTGAATTAGTATTGCACAAAGATATTTCATTGTGAGTTTACGCTCTTGCAATGGAGACTATAAAAAAAAAAAGAAAAAAGAAAAAGAGCAGCTACAAAATAAATTGTTCGCTGCTGACCAGGCTCCTTGTTTGTGGCTGTAATGAATCTGCAGGATTTTAATACAGAACTGCAGAGGTTACTGTGCCTCAGATTAGAGTTTCTAGCTCACAGCCAGTGCCATCATGCCTTTTTAGACATTCTACCAGTTTTGTGTCTAGTCTCCTTTAAGGTTTCCCAAGCAATTATTTCATGAGCATATTCTGCCACGTATTCCATTCTGCATGCCCTAAACCCTGCGTGGGCAAAGCTTTCCCAAGGTACACTTCTGAGGAGCTCCCTGCCACCTTTCCCCACAGCCAGTTACTGGTAGGCAGACGATGTGTAATGGGACATATATTCACTAGTACCTAAAACCAAAGCATGTTTACTGATAGGTTTATAGATTGAAAATAATTATAGCATGTTACAAATGCTGTAAAAGAATCAGCAACCTCTCTATCAGGTAATCAGGACAGCTGATCAAGAATTTTGTAATAAACTTGCTACCTACTTATTCTGTTAAAAAGTGCAGACTCTAATATAAACTGCTCATAAAATTGCTTCAATACCTGTGAATTTGAATTTCAAAACCCAATCTCAACTTACCGTCTTTAAAGTATCACAAGTAAATATTTACTATTTTCATTATTCTGACATTTACACTTTAAAACTTTCTTTTTAATTGTGATTTGTCAAGTCGTTATTAGTTTTGGCTGAGGTTTTGAATTTTGTCCTAATTAGACTTTTTTTTTTTCCCAATCTTGAGAAATCAAGATTGTGACATTCATTTCCTTCATTCACTTTGGCAGTCCTTCATTGTGACACTGTGACATTCATTTTCTGCCCAGCAGCTTTCCACTCTGCAAAAAGCAAGACTACAGCTTCAGGGTGTGTGTTTGTACTTTTTTTTTTTTTTCTAAATGGAATCACACAAACACTACAGATAGTGACTGAATATGACTTAACAGGGATCTTGCTCTGCTAACTTTTGTCCATTTCTGTGTCTCAGGGAAAAGAGAGAGCACAGAGCAGATTCACACAAACATCCTTTTGAGGAGGAGTAGGTCATGTCACAGCCAAGCAAGTATCAGAGAGCAGTCAGATAATTAACATAATCTTTTGCCACAGGATAACTAATACTTTTAAGAATGACCCAAGCCCATCTGTACTTATAACAAACCTACCTTGTTCTCACAGGTGAGAGAGAGGCCAAAAAAGCCAATGGCTGAATTAGGAAATGGTCCAAGAAGCCAAAAAATTTCATGACTTGAAAAGTAATGGAAATCAGTTGCTATCTCGAAGTAGAGGCCGGGCCCCAGAGCAGGAGCCAAACTCCAGCCTGGATTTGGTCTATGAAGAGAGAGACGTAGAGGGACCTTAAGGAGCTATCTCAGAATCCAGGTTCTGCTAAAGAGTGTAAAAACTGGAACTAAATCCATGAGAGGACAGAAATGATATTCAAACAAAGTACAAGATTTTTCTTTCTAGTTTTGAGTTGGTAAAGTTTTGAATACAACAAAAAGTTTGGGCTTCAAGTGCTGTACCATTCCAGCAACTGAACAGTTAAAATCTATGTGTGTTCCTAAAACAAAAAAAGAAAGTAGGAAGAATAAGTATCACAGCATAAAAGGGCTCTTGCTTAGATAACTACATTAGTCTGGTACATATCCCTCAGTATTTCACCCAGTAATTTTTATGCCTTATTACGTGATCATAAGTTGTGGTCTTAGCTATCTTGGCAGGGCTGATACCAACAACTGATCACTAAACTTCAGGATTGTTTCAGTGTCACTGCTCTGTGCTCATCACTTTTTCATCTCCTTTCACTAGCCACCTGCTCTCCTGGCTCCAGCTCATTACTTGAAGGAAGCAGTGAGCCTCCAATGAAAGATATAGGAGCATTTCTTTTCTGGAGAAAAATGATGACATTTTACTGTCCAAGCTTTTTATAACACTGAGGTTATGTTGCTTTAGTGATTGCCTTTTATAGCTTTTTCCTCTAACAAGAAATGTAAATGTTTATGAGAAGTACAAAAAACGGCCAAGAGAGGAATTTGGAAGTGTAAAATCCCACACTGACTTATTTCAATCATCATATCTCATCAGAGCAATGGGCATTGTGTACATAGAACAAATCCTAGCCCCTCTTGCAAACCAACCTTTGGTGAAGCAAAAATTCAGCAGTTCTTTGATATTCAATGTTTTATTACCTACCTGTTAGTTTTACTCTCAATAAGCCCATCTTCTAACCTTTATACATGTTTCTGATAACTGTTACAGTGGAAAAAAAAAGGCTACAAGTGCCATAAAAATATTCACAAATACAACTATGTAGTCATTACAAAATAAGGGGGTCAATTCACTTCACTAAGATGATTCACCTAAGACTGTTGTATTGCTTCCTTCTTCAAAGTTTCTCTGACAAGAACATCTATCAGCAGAACAGTACTGTACATCACAGAAGTAGCATGGTAGCATGGCCTTGGTCACTTTTTGAAAAAGCTGCAAGAAGCAACTTTCATGCCATTGTCCATTAACATTTTGACCACATTAGCAAGGATTTGCTGCAACTGCTGAAGCAATCAAAGATTTGTGTGCGTGTGTGTTAGGTCTTCTAAATGCTTTGGATGTAGAGTGTACTGTGCCTAACCAGACTGGCATTGCCCACTGTTGGAAAGTGCTGTGTGATTTACCGTTTTGCCCAGGCACTCTCATCTGATTAAATCCCTCGTTACTTGCTGCTGGAAAGCAGAATTGGCAGCAACAAAGCATCTTTAACATTATGTGTAGCGCAGCTCTAGAGCTCTTGGAATACTTAGGTTCAAATCTTGGTTTAAAAAGCTCCCTATATTTTATTTTACTTGGCTGCAAACAGGCAACCTGAAAAAGAGCAAATAAAATATTACATCTGATGGAGAAGAAATTTAAGCTTCCACCTACCAATGTACTTCAGTGTAAGGTGAAGCTTGATTGTGAGTAAGAGCAGGACTCCCTGATGCAGTTACACCTTGTCTCTCTGCAGAGCTTGTGAGTCTAGCAAGTCTGCCACTAGTAACATAGAGACTACAGGGCACAGCAGCTGGAGAAGTGACATACAGTCACTTTAAATAAAGCTCTGTACACCTGTCAGATGGTGACAAATTTTGGACAGTGCAAACAGTTCATGATGTGAACAGTAACCTGGTTAACATGCCTAGTAACAACCCATTGAACTGTTTCCAGAAAGAATCAATCTAAGAAACTGCAGTAGTAGTGGTAACCTGCCAGTAAAATGAGACTCTGTACTTGAGGTCAAAGAAAGGCTGAGCTATATTTGAAATAACTGAATAATATAATGTATTTGAGGAAACCCCCCCCATATTTAACTATGATATAGATAAAATACAGACAGCAGAACACGTGGGTCTTAAGGTCATATTTCAAATGATCTTGCTGGATTTGAAAATACACAATTTTCATTGTGCATGTGAGTGTTTATAAAATATGATGCATGTTACTGAGGAGTACATGTGCCAGGACACATGTACTAGCAATTAGCAATTCTATTGTTCCTTTTCATTTGTCTGAATCTTAATGGTGTGACTGGTAAATGGGAGGACTTTGGACTGAATTGTTTAGATGTTAGCTTAATTGCATCTGAAACTATTCACTCTAATACTCTGATGTGGATAGCTATGCAAGCAATGAGATATTGGGCCAGAAACAGTAAGTATGGCAGCCTGCCTCCCTGTGACTCACACAGGAAAGAAAAGGGGTTTATTTGATCTATGGATTTAAACTTTTCCAGAGATTTCAGGGAAAAATTTAAATTTTTTCAGGGATTATGTACCTATGTAAGAATGGCCGTCCATTTATTATGCATTTTTCAAAGCATGCTAACAACAGTGATTACTCCCTCTTTGTCCTCGAAAGAAAGAAAGAATGAGAGGTAAGTATTGTCTTTTGTGACAGCAAAAGTTAACTAATTAGGCTTTTTAAACCTCTTTACATCAATGCATCCAAGCTCCCTAGGACAAAGTGAAACGTTTACAGTAAGGCTATCATCTGAAATGACCTATATAAAGAACATATTTCCTCAGCCAACCAATTTTTCCTATTTTTTGCTGCAGAACTAGCATGTAAATAGGATTCTGTGCCAGCACATGCATCATCAAGAGGATTAATTATTTCCAGAAAACACTTGTACTGTAGTGTCTTTATTTTCATGGTTCACAAGATGAGAAGAACTCACTGTAGCTCTTGAACCTCAAGCTGGCAGGCATAAAATGGTCTTGTTTGTAAGCTGGTGAGACAATCAGTCTGGATCGTGTGGCAGGGTCAGGGCAGAAGCCCGTACTGCCATTTCAGACTCAGTTTTACAGATGTGTGCTGTGACAGATCTAACACTTATGCTTGTGAATAGGGGAATCAAAATGTCACTGCAAACATTATTTCCTTTCACTCCCAAACTTACCCACCTCTTCCTAAAGGCATTAATAAAGCCAGTACTAAAATAATTCAGTGACATAAGCAAGGTGGTACTTATTTTTAGCAATAATGTGTTAAATACTCCATCCAGGAATGAACCCATTAAAACGAGAAACTGATCTCCACATGAGCTTTCAAAACCAATACGATCAGGAGCAATAATACAAAACTCCCAGCAAGGGGCACTGTTTCCCTGAAAGTCCCTCACCTCCTATTCTACACTAAGACAATGTTATTGTACAACTCATGCATTTAATATGAAACATAGAACCACTCACACCTCACAAAAATGTTGAGTCTTCTGCCACTTTTAGATGAAGGTAACAACTCCTATTAAAGTATTTCTGCTTATTTTATTCCCCAGTCAACATCTCGTCAGGTATAGGACTTGCAGTTTGACTAAATTAAATACACTTTTGAAAAATGAGATGGAATTTGCATATTCACAAATGCTTGGTTCCTTCAGAGAGAAATAAAGGTGTATATATAACAGAAGACCTATATAAAGGATGAACTGTCAAGAAATTTCTGTGGGACATTGGAAGGCACTTGGAGACAAGATTCAATTTGAAGTGTGTGATATGCAAAGAAGTAACAAACTCTTTGTATGTTAAACAAACAAACAAAATTAGGAGATATTCAGCAGATCCTGCTTTGGGGAGTCTAAAAACAAGAGTAAGCACAAATCTGAACCAGTATGCTATCACTAAAAGAATTCCCTTGGAGATTTTGGTCTTTTAAGACACAGAGAGAAAAAAGAAAAACTTTGGTCATTAAAATGACAAATTTTTCATGAAGACAGTTACAAAAATGAAAAGGCATATTTCATAACAATCCATTTGCAAACAAAATAACACTACGAGATTTGGTATGTTTTGTCTCAGAAATACGTGACTACTGAAACCTTACCAATGTATAGACACTCTTTCCATACAAGCAAGCTCAAGAAATCTTTAGGTAGAACAAGGCTGTTAGCAGGAGCATACCATTAAAATGCTACTGAGGAGCTGAAGTCTTATCGCATGTTTTTCTTACTGTTATTATCTCCAGGGTTCTGGCTAGTACAGTCAGATCTAGCCTACTCTTCTTTATAGCAGCATTTTTTTTTCCTCCCGAGAGCTTCAGAAGTTTCTGGAAAGTGTGGTTGCCTTATTTTTATGCTATGATTTCTTCCTTTCCTATACTTTTTGTATAGCTATTTATAAGAAAGCATTGGACAAGGACTTACTTCTCTGTGTGTGAATTTGAGAATTTGGAGTTTAGTCTCAAGAATAAATGAGCATTTTAAACTAATCAGAGTGCTTCTCCAGTAGTTAAATGCAGCAGACTTCAGAGGTACTTGCCCAGAAATCAACTGGGAAATGAACCATGACCCTACTTCTTCAAGTGTTTAAAATATTTTAATCTAAGTGTTTTCCTTTTGAAACAAGGATTATGCAATAAATAAAATTACTGTCCTCTTACCTCTGTTAGCCTGAGCAGCCAACCAATGTCCTGCAAACTGTTCAGTTCTGGACAGCAAGGGAGCAATGCAGTCATGTAAATCTTTGTGAAGATATAATGCAGAAGCAATGTTAGGCAGTTTCTTTACCATCACTTCCAACCTACCTCATACTTGGCTGTAGAGCACTCCCTTCCTTACTCTGCTTTTGCTATGATGTAGAGCTACCCTACCAGTAGTTATCTAGCTGCCTGTAAGACTTCCTTTCTGCCACCTCTAAGCATTTTTTCACACGCTTTGACAAGTCAGGCTAGGAAAGAAGGCCATGTCTTGGATGGATATAATTTCTTCTGTCTGTAATACTGTGGTACGGCCACGGGTGAAGTGACAGCTAGGCAGTCTGGAAGGGCTACAGAAGACAGTGGCTTTTAAAGTTTAATTGGTCACAATTTGGTCAGATCTGGGCCTGAAAGACAGATTGGGTGAGGCAGCAGAAGACTCTTGACTGCTTTACACATGAGATAACTACATTCTTATAAGAAGTTCTCTTTCTTTTTCTCCTCCCCAGTTATAGCATTATGGGAGGTTTAGTCTGGATTCCTGATGTCCTCACAATTTAGAATGTCCAGATAAGGAGCTTCCATACTGTATGCAGTCAGGAGGTGTGTTCTGATGTCAGGTATGTTGCAGAAGTACTATCACAAACCAATGCAAGGGCATGCTGTTAATGTGATTAAAGCGCAGTAAGTGAGTGGTTGTCACATAGAGTTTTCTTCAGCTATTTCTATTTAAAGGAACACACGAGAGAGAATATTAAAGGGTGGTTTTTTTGTTTACTTTTACAGCTCTCTTTACTATGTAAACTCAAAGGAATTAAAATGTGCTATAAGCATTTCTCATGCTCAAGCCTATCCAAATCCTAGATAATGTTTAAAAGAATACTTCAAAAATTGCAGGAGCAAACCTGTTGTTTCTCAACTATTTCATCATCTACTATGCTCAGAGACATAACATGATGTGAATTTGTGACGCACTAACTCAGCAACTGTTCCTTATCAGGATTCATCGTTGTACCTCAGTTTCTGCACACATGCCTGTACCTCTTCAGGAAGACTGTAATTTCTTTTTCATTGCAAATGGATTGCCTGGGATAAATACACGACTCTTATTTTGTAGGCAGAGAAGGTCAATAACAGTCTCTGCAGAATCTCTCCATAAACTCTGACAATAAATAACAGTTTAACCTCTAATCTATATTAACAGACTACCTTTATTTATCATTTGACTTGAGTAAAGACAAAGACAGGCAATCCAAAAGGAGCAGCCACAAGAGAGGCTAATGACCTTCTTTTACAAGAACGTAGATATCAGTGTGCAAAAACCATTTCAGCTTCAGCATCATGCAAAGGGCTATTTTGCAAAGAAACACTGTGTGTTAGTTGTTGAAACTTTTTTGTGCATTCCCCGAAACAAATTACACTATTCTGAATATTTTCATTTCTGTGCAGTAAATAACGTCTTTCATGTTGACAAAGCTAATATTATATTTTAAAATATATTTGCATTTGTGTTTTTTGTCATTTTTTATTGCATTGTATAAATCCCAGAGCAGAGATCCACTAAGCTCACTTTGAGAAAGCCCCGTTTCTTGGGATAGCATCATGGAGTGACACAGGTGATCATATGGCATTTCAATATGGTTTACTGGCTGAATCTATGGGCAAGTTATTTCAGCAAGAATTGTGGATATGAGTTTGGAGACAAGTCAGGAAGGTTATTTGTAAGGTTTTTGGGGTTTTTTTTCTGAATTATTTTCAACTATATATAATATGTATATATTCTCAACTAAATTTTCACAGGTGAATATTCCTAATGCAAAGTAACCTTAAGATATTTTACTTCAATTAGTTCTTTAAATCTACTAGATAATAATGGGAGGGATGGGAAGGATGAGGGGCAAGAAAATGATGTTATTACTACTTGTAATTCTCTGATATAGCAAAGCCACTGTGGCATTGGCAGGACAGAATAAGAAATTACTACTAAACAATTTTAAAGGAAGAGTTATGGACATTCTGTGCTCTAGCTAGTAAATGTTTTCTAATGCGTGAAGATAGGTGCATAATTAAGCTGATTTTACTTACTTTTACATTTTAATGATGCACAGGACAGGTAACTGGAAATTCTCTTCCATCTTAAACCCCATACCTAGAAATAAGAAGTTAATTTTTATTTACAGAAATACTGATCCACATCTGCTGGTTATTTAATTTGTTCTTAAAAATACGTCCTCTTGTTTAAGACTACCTTAAAAGCTCATTCATTTCATTTTTTAGTCTTATTTTTCACTAAATGAAAAAATCAATAGAGAATTTAAAAATATTTTTTCTTCCTCTTCCTACTTTATGAAGCCTACTTTTAATGCCCAGTGGCAAAAATCTCTTAAACATGCATGCAAGTGAGAAGGCAGTCTCATATATTAGACTTGTATTAATGTGAGAGGTGCTTCCTGAAGGTACTGACCAAAACTTCCAGGACAGTTCATCTTAGTGTAGGAAAAATGAAGAGAAAGCCACCACATTTGTGCAAATGGAAGATTTTAATTTTATTTTCAATTAGTCAAAGAGTTCTGTAAATGTATGGAGTGTGTTTTTCAGTCTTAGTCTGATTAGTAAGAAATGGTGACACATCTCCTTGGCACTGCGGGGAAATTTAAGTGGCCTTTTTTGAAAACCAGGCCTTAGAAACACACTGGCCTTCCAAAATGGACTCACCTAAAATTGCTAGTTGTTTTGTCCTCCATTGTTGGCTTTGCAATTTAGCTTTCTGTTTGTCACATTTTCATTATGTGCAGTATTGTGTATATCCATCCTAACAAACCCTATGACTTGGAACAATGAGGTTGACCATAATTCAAATCCTGAATTGAAAGCAAATCTAGCATCAGAAAAATGAATTAGGTAGTATGACAGGATTTGAAATGTAAATACTGTGTTTTCTGAAACATACATTTTCTGAGCATAAAGTTTAATTAAACAAAGGAAATGGATACTTGTAAGGACTGACAAATTCGAGCTAGTTTTCATCTGAAAGTAAGTGACAAAATGTGTGCACGATGAGAACAATGTGGAGATTGAACAGTGGTGCCTGTTGAGGTAACATACAACTGACTTTGTAAACATTTTAACTCATTTTTGAACAAATGGTCAACAGGAGGATTCTTAGGAGAAGAAGAATGTCCTTTTGGCAGGGCCAGCAATGGCTTTTTTAATATGGCAACGTGCAAGTATTTAATTTGTTTGTGACTGAAATAGTAAAGCCTTTCTACCCAGTGGATTTACTGCAAGACAATTGCATTATTTCTTTGAATTCTGAAATGGAAGAAGCAAAGATTCCAAATCGTATCAGCAGGTGGATAAGTGTAACTTTAATTATCATATTTATGCGATATCAATATGGAACAACTTCAAAGACTTATGGCTGTGTAGTCCTTTGTGTTAACATGTGGCTTGGAGTAATGCACAAAGGAGCTGGGCTATAAACCCGGGACAATATGCGTAGATTTCCGCTCAGTAATTATTCTTCTTGCAGGGAAAAAAATGATAGTGTTATTTTCCTACTCCTTTAAGAGAGAAAGGACTTTTTGGAGGAAAATACACTATGTACATAGACAAGGCAGTTCAAATATTATTTTATGTTTAGAAACATGGAAGATCATTGTGCTGTTATTTCGTTGCAAGTACATAAATCCCATAAATATGGAAAATGTACCTGAGGAAAAAAAAAAAAGTGTTCAATTTCCATTATGCCAAACAACTTTCTTGGCAACTTGACACCTTCTGCCAAATAAGATTTTGACAGTATAACGCTGCAGATAATCATTATAGGACCACACAATTCAAACTAGTTATTTTTCTTGCAAGTCTGCTAAAACCAATACAGAGCAAATAAGACCATTTAAGCTAGGTGCTACTATCTCTGTCAAAAGCAAGGAACAGGGACACTTTTCTTCATACAAAACACTCATTCTTTTCTGTTCAGCAACTGGAACAACTTTTGCAACATGATTGCTGCTTTATTTGCCAAGTTATGTTAGTTCCCACAGACTCATAATTGGTCCATACAAGGTCATAACGCTACAATCTGGCTTTACAGCCCACCGAAAATTAGCTTGAATATCTATGGAATATTTTTAATACTTAAAAAATTTTACAAAAATACCATTAACTGATTCAAGTTACTTCCTTCTGGAAATGCAGGCAAGTGCTCCAACCTAGTTTTACCCACTTATTTCTCCACTTTCTTTTTATCCCTGCCCCCCTAATTAAGTAGACTCTCCACTATTCTCTGTAGCTTTTTAAAACTTCCACAACATGATCTCTGAGAAGACAATGAACAGCACAGAGCAAAACCGGCATAAATCTCTATGCCATTTCACAGAGTACTAAGTCCAGTGCATTTTTAACTTCCAAAACTTAAGATATGTTATGTAGCATGATAAGCGAATCTATTTAAATATCCAAGCCCTATTTTGTGGAATTAAATATATAAATATTATGTTGCTGGAAAAGATTGAAAGGTATACATCTTACACTTACCAATGTAGTAATGATTTCCTTAAAAAATATATTAACTTTGAATGTCTTTATCATTAGTATACTGGTATTTTCCATTATTTGCATTTCCTAGCAACCTTTTTGTCCTTCCAGGAGAGAATGCTTACGTTTATTTACACAAAATAAAGATAGCTTTCGCTTTGTAAATTCAATATTTTGGGCAAGCAATAATATACCAGCCTTAGCAGGAAATAGTCCTAGTGCTGGTCACAAGGAGATGACTTGTGGTATCAGCTCATTTTGAGAAGTTTAGTAAACACGTTATCTTTAGCAACACATCTGAGGCAATGTTTATAAGTTCAGACTGTCCTGTTTCGCTATCGTTGGTGATACGCTTGTTACCAAAACATCCTAGAAGTCTTTTCTTCATCATGATTGTAATGTGAAGGTCACATCCAGATGATATTTCACCATGATCATACATTTAAAAGAGAAAGCCCTCCTGCTGTCAAAGCAGCTTCCTGAATTTAAAACTTTAAATCATACTTATAATGGAACTTCAACAAATTTACATTGCAGAAAGCTTTTAATTGATAATATGATCTTAATGTAAATAGGTTCCCTATTGGCCCAATAAAGAATATGGTGGATTACCTATTATCTAATAAAGAACTGGAAATGCTTACTTAAAATAATGATTAGATGGCCATCTGTATTTGTTTAGTTAAAGACCACTACATGTTCTCCAGGACACCTGAGCCAAGGCTGACTCACAATCACAGAGGGAAAATTGTACGGACAGTCAATTAGAAGGAAAGAGAAAAAAGTATGCAGTCTGCATAATGTGTTTCTTCCATATTCTAAAAAGGCATTATGTTTATTAGCACTCATTTTACACTCAATGTATTTTCTCTTTCAGAATCTTTAAAGTGCTGAAATTGTTAGAATGGTCATGTCATACACAATTTTTTTCCTTTAATTTCCAGTCTTGTGGACTGTCAGTTCAAATGAATTATTTCTAGTCCTGACAATACCAACACTAGGAGAGATTTGCAGGCTGCACTGACTCCATCACCTCTGTGCTAATGAGAGGGTCTCTGCTTATGTGTGACCCTCTAGAACCCCATCAGAAATGCTGCTGATGTAATGGGAAATTAATCCAGCTCCCTAGTTTTTAGCAGAGTTGGCCAGTGGGACTATTGTTTAAAGCAATGTTTCTTTAATCCTTTTTCTTCCTCTAAAGTAAGAAATTATAACTGAATACACACATCACAACTGATAAGGAAGTATAATATGTAGTCATTTTCAGAGTAAAGCAACACTTAGCATTCCTCATAATTATATATACACAGAGTATTTATTATATGGAAATTCACAACTACTCCTCTCATGCCTCAGAGTGGCAGCAGTAAGTAAGAAGTCGTAGTGCAAGTTGTCTACTCAACATCTTCTTAGCAACTTCTCTAATCATCTCCATTAGAGGAGCAAATGTCTGTGCAAATGCCTTATGGTTCTTCCTACCTTTTGCTTGTGGCTAAGGTTCTCAGGAACTTCTTTCATTACTTCACTAGGAAGATGCCCACGACAGCTTAAAGAGAACATACAATACTTCAGACTTCCTATGTACATCAGCTTTTCCCATTTTTGTCACAGCTTTCTGATAAGTTTGGGTTCCAGGTCTATGTATAAAACAGCAGAACTTAACTCTGTCTCTCTGAAAGACTTGGAGTTGTGCCACTTCAAAAGCAACGAGTACACAGTAGCAGAATGAAACCAAGTAAAATAAAATGCTCCACTCTGCCAAGAAGCAGAATCCGAGATGACAAACTGTGTAACTTACTACTAGTAATCACACTTACCTAAGGATTACTATAGCAGTGTAAAATACCTTATCTTAAACAAAGCTATAGTAACAGTTGCCTAACAAATTCTAGTAATGTAACACTGGCTCCTTTCAAGCCTGCAACATCTACAGATACTTCTGTCACTAAGACCTCCAAAACATATGACAAGCGTGGATCATTTTCTTTTCAGCTGCATACATCTTTGCAGATGTGTGCTTTTATAGGAAATTGTGCTGAAAATTAGAATTTTGCTCTCATAGAATCTCAGTAATACAAAGATTTCATTAAAAAAATGTATTTGGCTCTATCAAGATGAAATTTCTTTTTGTTTACACTCCTCAAATTCTGAGACAGAAACAACTTTTTAGTAGTTAATAATAGAATAATACTTTACATTTCATATTCTGATACATTTCTCTCATTTGGATATAAAAATGCAAGGATAGAAAGAGAGATCTTATTTATAATTTAGAACAAGAGTGAATATGTAAGCTTTTTATTAAATCGCACTTTGTCCAGCAATTTTAATAATAACACTTTGCCTCCCACCTTAGTCAGGACCAGCTCAGGAAAACCTGTGTCCTTACTGAATGTTTGCCTGTCCTCTCTGAACCAGCTGTAACCCTTGTTACTGAAGGTCATTTCCTGCTTCTTCACAGTTTAGAACCGATCCAGACCAACCTTGTTTAGCCTGAAATCAGACAGCGTTGGCGTTCAGGGGCATATGGCTTCAGGCAAAATGAAGCAGGCCTGGTCATTAAGCTGCATGTTATGTATAATTTCAGTTTAACAAGAAGAGTAATATATAAAACAGCACAGTTTATAGATGCTGAGTTCACAGCTGCTGCTTTTGTTTACTGATGCATGTTTCCACTACATACAAAAGCTTGAGCTTTCTTGTGTTAAGGCTGTAATGCTCTAGTTCAGGGAAATAGGATACAGATGGAGGTCTGCAGAATGAAATAGATGAAATGCAGTGCACAAATATACCGATACTTTACAGCTCCTACTAAGTACGTGCTTAGGTTTCATGTCAGATACATTTCACCAGGATAACAGCAGATATTAAAAGTAAGCATGCATCAGCAATGTCCCTATTTAATGTTAAATTGGCAATAATGAAAGGAAAACTAGAAACTTTAGAACAGGAATTTCCATGAACTTCTGGAAACTAATAAAACAATACAAAAAGTGCATGAATGTCAACAACAGCTCTACAACAGTTTTTGCATGTAAGATGTCCAAGCAAATTTTCACTTGGAGTATCTCGGGGTCCACAGAAAAATTGACAAGCACTGCTCTAGGGGTTATAGGCAAAACATCATCAAGAGTACACTTGGCTGACAAAGTTTGATCTTTCTGTATATACATTGTCTTGAAGAAATTTCTGAAGAACTGAGCTGCCATTGAGACATAAATATAGGATAGGTATTTTTTTAAAAATGCATATTTGTTACCAGTTCTCATCATCTCCCTAGTTTTGCTTCTGAGAGTTCTTCCAGAAACCTTGCTTACAGAGAAGCTCTGCATTCTGTCCAGATTTGCAACAGTATTCTTAAAATTTATCCCAGAAGTGTGGATTTGTCACAATTTATTGTTTTGAAAATAACTATCCTATCTCTCCTACAAAGAGCAGAAAATGTATCTGGCAAGGTCTCCTGCTCTTGAATAGTCTCCCCAGATGTTAGGTACGCTTGTGCAGTCTGGGCTGCTGTGGCAATATTCTTGTAGATACTACGTATGCATAAGAGGAGTGATGCTGCTCACTCTGGAGAGGTTCTGGGCATGGCTGAGTCCTGAATGGGCAGAACAGGTCCACCAAAGATCTACACTGCTTTGCAGCAGCCTGGAGCTGCCGTTTTCTGTCAGAATTTGCAGTTTTTGCAGAAATTGTTTCAGATGATAGGGATTGTTATATTAAAAGCTCAAGATCCTTTTTTGACAATTGAGCAGCCCGGGAGGTCACTGTGGTGGTACACTGTCCCTTTTGAGCCTTTTCTCATCTGACAGACATGGAAAAAGTTCTTTCTAGTAGTATATCAAGGAATCTAATTTGTGTGATGTTATGTAACACTTCACAACTTCAGTTTCACAAAATAGGAAACTACATAGCAGTGGATGGTTCCAGACATCCACAGTCAGGGTGGGAACAATGAACAGAGAAGGACCATGAGGGAAAACTGTCTGATGAACTGAAAGATTCTTCCTTGTTTCATGTAGCAAGCAAAGGTTGAAAGGAACAGAAGCACGGCTCTAGACAATAGTAGGCAGGAAGGAAAGATGTCTAAGTGCAAGGAGAACATTTGCTTAAAAATGATTAGGCAAAATAAGGCTGGAAAGTCTGGTCTCTAAGAAGTTACAAACATCACAAGTGAAAAGACATGCTATATCAGGCAGGAAGGCTTCTGAAGAGTCACATTGCCTTGGGAAACAAGGCACAGGGAAAGGAAAGAGACTGTACTCAGCTAAGCTCTCCCCACATAAAAAAAGATTTGTTTGTGAAAAATAACACTGTCAGTAAATAGGATTAATTTTCAAGAAGAAAAACCTATGTTTTTTGTGTCAGCAATCCTGCTTTTCAAATTATTGCTAAATACATTAGTACATACTTAAAGAAAAAAACTCTGCCAATGTCTTAAGGTCTTTTGGGTCTGGTTGTTTTGTTGGGTATTCTGCATGGTTGCTGACCTTATCAGGTGTATCCTGATCTGGAAATAAGCATTTGGCATTTAAAAGTGAACATAAATGGTTGGCTTTCAACCAGGCAAGCTGTGAAAAAAGGAGGTTCTTCTTCATAGTCAGCTATAAACACTCCTAGTTCATTTTTTACTTGGCTTTTCTCTTATTTGTAGTGGTGTTAACTCATTATATGGGCCAATTATTACAGAGAGAATGCAAGAATACTTGAAAATATGTATGAGGAAGTACAGTACTGAAGGCCTGGAAATTTTACATTAAAAAAGACTGGCTAAGGAGTATTTATATGTACTCTTGAAAAAATAAATACATGGACAATTACTTATTTTTCAGGAATTTTAAATTATACCAGAAAAGGGGACTGGCTTTCCTTTTTATATGATATTAAGAATACACACTTGTCCTAAATTTAGTAACATTAATCCTGGTAACGCAGATAGTTTTGAGGTTCATTAGCGTTGGTAATTTCATGGAAATTTGCTCAGTGAAGTACAATTACTAGCCTGTAGTTGAAGGCAGGCAGACTGGAGATGCACCACAGGGACCCCGGATTCCTGTCTGGGCAGCTGGAATGGAAATCTGTAGTGCAAAGGCTAGCATTCATTTTGTCATTGCTATCACAACTGCCAGCCATTCCTACCCTCACTGCTAACAAAGCGTTGATGGCGAAGCATGGCAGCTCTCTGAAATAAGCTTCACCAAACACAGCACTGGCTCTGAGTCCTGCTCATGTGAACACAGCTGAGGCTTGAAAGGAATCCCTAGGGCCAGGCAGCAAATATTCTAAAACTAGATGGACAAATTGTAACTTTTTCCTCTAGTCAAGGCAGTAGAAGCTCTGCCAAACTTTCTGCCACTAGAAATCATTCCCAGCACACCTCTGCTCCTAGCTGCTATCATTCATCTTCTCTAGGAACCCCACAGAACACACAGGCATGGCAGAGCAGAAAGGGAGAAGACAGATGGCTAAAACATCTCATATCCTGTCAGATCCAAGCCTTACCATGGCACAGAAACACATGGGACCTAACCAGCTCCTTTCTCTTTTGTTCCAGTCTGTTTGTCTCTGATGAACACACTGTACTACAAACTGATTCCCAGACCAATGAATAAAAAATGAGCAATTCGATGACCTACTTCACCTAACCCACCATTGTCCATCTGGTATCATGTCGAACAATTCATTTAAGACAGACTATTACACAGAGTCACTCCTGTAACCTTCCTTTTTTCAATGTTAAAAAATCCCAAGGTGCCAGAGGCAATTTCTGTCACATGGTCTCCCTCCCCTGTGCTTATGCTTTGCATGTGCTTTATAGCACTTGTTCTAACCCCTTGCATTCCTCATTTTGCCAGTATAGGCATATTTAGTTCTCATAACCAAATGAGACACTGTAGTTGGAAGAAACTATCAGGCAGACAGGTCTCTGCAGTAGAGGACGTATCAGTCACTGGATGCCTTCCCACTGTTGGTAGTAGCAAGACCAAACTGATGCAAGACTGTTGGCCAACACCAGAGTGCTGGAAACATGATTCCTCCCATTGCTGCAAAATATTCCTGTGTTCAAATCTGAATAGAACAATGTTTGTAACCAAGCAACCCTATTTCTGCTCCCAGCCATTGGGATTTCTGCTCATGATGCTCTAGATCTTTTGAGGTGTTTAAGTGAAAAAATTAAGATATTTGCAAGGACTTGCATGCCCAGTTCCTTGTAGAACATGCAAAACACAGAGATGGCTTTCAAATGCTCATGCTTAGTCTATTTATTTACATAAGAAACAAGTTTTCATTAAAAGCTGTGCTGCCATTCAGCGTGACCTGGACAGGCTGGAGAGTTGGGCAGAGAGAAATATTATGAAATTCAACAAGGGCAAGTGTAGGGTGATGCACCTGGGGAGGAATAACCCCATGTACCAGTACAGGTTAGAGGCTTACCTGCTGGAAAGCAGCTCTGTGGAAAGAGACCTGGGAGTCCTGGTGGACAACCGGATGACCATGAGCCAGCAATGTGCCCTTCTGGGCAGGAAGGCCAATGGCATCCTGGGGTGCATCAAGAAGGGTGTGGCCAGCAGGTGGCAGGAGGTTCTCCTTCCCCTCTACTCTGTCCTGGTGCGGCCACATCTGGAGTACTGTGTCCAGTTCTGTGATCCCCGGTTCAAGAGAGACAGTGAGCTGCTGGAGAGGGTGGAGAGATGGGCTACTAAGATGATTATTAGCAGAACGGAACATCTCCCTTAGGAGGAAAGACTGAGGGACTTGGGTCTATTTAGTCGGGAGAGGAGAAGACTGAGGGGGGGATCTCATCCACTCTTATAAATACTTAGAGGGTGGATGTCAGGAAGACGGGGCCAGTCTTTTTCCTGTGGTGCCCAGTGACGGGAAAAGAGGGAATGGAAATAAACTTGAGCTCAGGAAGTTCCATCTAAACATGAGGAGGAAATTCCTTACTTTGAGGGTGCTGGAGCACTGGAACAGGCTGCCCAGGGAGGTGGTGGAGTCTCTGTCTCTGGAGACGTTCAAAACCCGCCTGGATGCCTTCCTGTGTAACCTGCTCTAGGTGGCCCTGCTCTGGCAGGGGGGTTGGACTAGAGGAACGCCAGAGGTCCCTTCCAGCCCTACCATTCTGTGATTCAGTGTGATTCTGTGGTTAAAATGTCTTTTTCTTTCCAGCAACTGGCTAAAAAACCTCAAACTCAAAACATGTATAATGCAACCTCAAGAGGGCAGCATAGTATTTCAAGAATCACCTTACAAAAAAGTAGTAATGCCTGAGCATAACAGCAGGCTCTAGTGACAGCATAGAACTAAGGTTGCTGTAAACATTAATTATGAAAAAAGGGCGTACAAAAAGAGAATAATTCCATGGCAGTATCATTGGCTCACCTGTTTTTCTGTTGTTCATGTAGCGCCACATGACTGAGAGTAGCAGATGATGCAGGACTGCAGTTTCCAGATATATGTCCCATATGCTGTAGCAGCTACGTCAGCATGGCCTTCCGCGCCAGTTCTTGCTAAACCAATAGCTACTATAAGCAATCTGCTAAAAACTGTGACAGCACTGTGTCTGTGTCTAGGGCAAGGAGCTGCCTGCTTCTGTGAGAATGAAATTCTTGCCTGCGACTGGTAATAATCCTGTTCATGCCTTCAAATGGCACATAGAAATTTAAGATTCTAGGAATACTGACTGCAAGGTGATCTCCTGAGGAAGTCAGTACTTTTGTGGCACTGCACCATTTTGTCCTTTCATAAAAGTAATATGATCTAACTTAAAAATAGATTATTTTTTGCTCTCACTACTTCTCTTGGAAGACTACTTCAGAATTTCTCTGCTCTAACTGACCTTATACAAAATTTCCACTTCAGATTTATTCTTAGCTAACTGATATCTTTTGGTTGTTGTGCCAACATTATCTGTTTTGCTTAAATAAACATGTTGCTGTTTTTTCTGCTATGACAAAATTCTCTAATTCCTTGATCATTTCAGTAACAATTCTCTCTGCCTGTTCCCATTTTAGTCTCCTTCCCTGAGTACAGATGATAGATAATAACTATATTCCAGATGAATAATCCCCAAGTCACCGGCCTTAATACTTTCTCAAGTCTATTGGAAATTCACCATGTCATCCCATGTGCCTTTTATAGCACTGAGTTAGAGATGGCAACATGAGCATGTATTCTGGAGAACTGGAGGAAGAATAAACTGGAAAGTGAGCTGCAGGTACAACCTCAAATTCCACCATCACTGTGCAACACTTCAAGCCAAGTAAGACTGCATCTCCAGTACCTTATTTTAGAATGGTGATAATATCCACCCTGCTACTACATAACAGATACCACAACTACAAAATTATACAGAAACCTAATGCATATCCTATGTCTCAGTAGTGTACTTTTCAGCTTACTAGTGTGTCTGCTGCAATTCTCACATCTGGCCAAGGTCAGCTAAGAGCTTTGACTCTGGTATATCACTGCATATCTCACCGTAGTTCATAGATCATGATAATTTCTTTTTCCAGTTGTATTTTCTAAAATAAAGCCTCTCTCATTCCAGGAGAATGCCTTCTGGAATTATTCTTGAAATCAGTGTCATTAGTTTAATCATAAATCTTGAGTACTAAGGAGAAAATTTGTAACAGCACTTTTATGACCACTGCTTCTCAAGATTTTTCTCTATCTCCATTGTAGTACATTGTAAAATAAAACTAATTTCTTCCTGATTTCTTTGCAGGTTGTATTTTTTTGTTAGTTTTGTATTTGTTTCTGAGAAAGCATTTGATCTGAATTGCAAAGGAGTGCTCCTGGCATCAGAAAGGTGCTCAGTGATTGCACAACGCAATAATCAGCAACATTTCTCATACAATAAGGATCTCATACTTGATATCTATCCCAAAAGTATTGATTCTTCCTAAATTTCTTCCAAAATTATTTCTGCTTAGCACTGTGTGCTTTGATCCATAAAAAGATAAAACATACTGATAACTGAAAAAGGAGCTATATTTTCATGACCAGCCAACACTGCTCTCTAATCCAAGTGGGCTCTGCAATTACATAATTCCTAGGAGTTTAAAAGCAGCACTTCTCCATGCCTGGATCACTGACTCATTCTGGTACTGTTCAACACTAATGCCTCTTGTAATGTATGGCCTGTACAGATGCAACCTACAGCCTTGTGGACATTGAGCTGACTTCTCTCAGAACTCTGATTCAAAGATCTCATTTTCTTGCAGAGAAGGATGAGTACACTCACACCCATGGATTAGTCCTGGCAGCTTTTATCTAATTGAGAAAGGAAAAGAGAAAAAGGTAACAGGCTGTGACTCTTCACCTCACACCTGCAATGCTAGAGCAGCTATTGTGATGCAGCTCCATGAAGCTGGGGAAACTTCAGCTGCAGAAGTTTCTGGTATCTTTTTTTCTAGCTGATCTCTATATCTCATCGTCCCAGGTACCTAGCAATATTCAATCACACAAAGAAAGGAGACATATATGATGCCATTTGCACACATGCAATTACATTATGGTAGTGAAAAAACACTGGGGTGGCATTATCCACAGTAGTGGATTACATGGTCACTTATCTTGTTGAGAAGCCTGCATATCATGAGCTTAGTCCTGCACTTCTTTCCCTCCCCAAACTCCTCCTGAGCCAGATTCAGGGTTGACAAAGGCAAGGACAGCAAGGCTGTCACCAGGCAAGCTATGGCTCCCAAGACCCAAATCTGGAGAAGGTGAAAGGAGAAGGAAATCTGTTTTGACACTTGACAGATGGCAAAGCTTAAAACTGCATCCTCTGAAAAGAAATAGCAGAATGACTTGTCTCTAGTCACATTGTCCTCCATCCCCAACACACATGCTGTGCTAAGATTAGTGTTTCCAGGGGACAGGAGAATCCCAAGTACTTTCTGGTCAGTAAGTACTGTTTCAAACCTGCATTGGAAAAAGAGTAAAGCCAAATCAGGCCCTTGTATTCATGCTTCATTCCAAGTGCCTAGAATGTACTTCCACCTGTGCCCCCCTCGCAACCCCAAGCTTTACATAACTGGAGTGTTCACTTTCTTAGCAGCTAGCAGGTTTTACACTGCATTATTTATTACCTTGAGAAAAATCAAAGGATCCTGTCTGGGTCTAAAATTTACTGAAAAAATACTATGTAAGTGAGCCAACAAAAAAAAAATGCTTTTCACACCTAAGGCAAATATTCAGTGACTTACTTAGTATGTAAAAATATGTTCTGATATGAGAGCTCAGCTAAGTCATTTAGTGGTGTCTACTGTCTTCTGGTAAAGTCTTTGTGATCTTATTGGGTAAAAATAACTCATAAAAAGAATCCTTACATATGATGAACAAGATCTTTGGCTAGACGCCGGAAGAGATAGTAAACAGTTTTTGCACCCTGTCCTCCAAAGACCAAAAGCAATATATCAGCCCCGAATACTCCAACTGTTAGAGAATATTGGAAAAGGAGATGGAGAAAGGTAGGCTCTGAAACAAAGATTATTATAGAGCAAAATAATACAGATGAACAAAAATTCTGTAGGAGTCCTATTTCTTAACATGTGCTAAGATTTCTATCATTGCTGATGTTAATAATTGACATGAAGTACAGTGAGAGTTAGATAACAGCAGGAACGTTCAGGCCAGGAACTCATTTCATTTTCCAATAGTGTGAGGCACTGGGTAATAGGGAAATGCATAACCTCATTTCAGAGATGATCTGGCTTCACTGCTTTACATCTCAAGGAACTTTATACTGTCTAGAAAGAGATTTCCAATTGTGGAACATAATAGAAGGTGCTCTTCAGAGAGCAAAAAAAGGAACAGGATGTGAATTTTGTGTTCATGAAAGTGAGGAATTAATACCAAAGCCTCGAGTCAGATACAAGCTGCGTGGGTATTGTGCAAGCCTCATCACACAGCACTGCCATCTCACCCCAATTTATGACCTGTAACACAGCGACTTTTACAGCTTTTAGCTGGACCTGCAAGTCGTACCAAAGTGTACAATGATTTTATAAATACAAGGGAAAGAGGTAAAGGCTCCAAGTTTCTTTTGCTTTTGCCTAGCTGAAGTGTAAGCCGGACAAAATCTGATGACACTGCACCTCCTGAGCCTGCAGATCACATTGCTGGCATCTGACTCTAAATCCAGCCACTCTGTATTTCCTGAACTCAGAATGTACACGCAAGCCAAGACTTGTTCTCTAGCATAAACAAGTACAAATAAATGAGTAGGATCAACTTTAGCATGGTTGTGATCTGCACGTTCATGTGGGCAGGTCCTATTTTAATTTTCACCATCATATCTAACAGGGGTAACATTTTTAATGGCCTCACAGAGTGCCAGAAAATCTCAGCCCGCACAGACTGCTAAGATCCACATCCTCTCTGTACAGCTTGCCAGCCCCCAGAGAGAGGGAATTCAGGCTTTTCAGACACTCTTTACAGTGTCAGAGTCCCTACTTTCTAGTTCATACCACCAAAAGCCAGCTTAAACCAGAGTGAATCTACTACATGATATAACAAATGACTATTGCTCTTATTTGTCCTGGATGTTCTTATCTTACAGTGTGCAATTAATCACCACCCTGGAAATCAAACACTAAGGTATTTGTATATTCTCTTTGAAAATACATTTCAATTTCCTTTTACTTTAACTGCCCTGTCCTTTGCCACACCTTCTCAATGCATCATTCTGCATAGCGCACACTGTACATACCTGAAGAGTCTGACAACACATGCTAGACAGGAACATAATCACCACAGAAAGAATATAAGATTGAAAAGTGTGATGCAATTAAATATAGAGGGATGTCTGTTCATTAGCAAATTATCACATCTGCATGGTGATGACAGTTATAGTATGTCATGACTGAGGACTAGGTTCTGTTCCCAGCAACGTGGAATTCTCCTCAGTACAAGCCACACAAGTACCAAGTTTGTGCTAAGCATGAAAGTCACAGACAGGAAACTGTGAATCTAAT
The DNA here is from genome assembly GCA_013400335.1 of Eurystomus gularis. NCBI lineage: Eukaryota > Metazoa > Chordata > Aves > Coraciiformes > Coraciidae > Eurystomus > Eurystomus gularis. Next base: position 84,951 of record VZZY01013185.1, on the reverse strand, counting down.
CACATGTATTTGCTATGTACATGATTTTGGATGCAAGTTAGCTTAGCCTTTGTGATTGCTGAAATCTAGCTTATGCTCTTCTATCTGAAGATACTTTGCTCTTTGCAGAGAAGATAATTGGGAGAGGCTGATTTTATGGGAACAGCAGTGCAGATGAATTGGTGTCCAGTCTAACATTTATAGGGATTATTTCCTTGGTTTCAGCACAGCTCCCCGGTACCGCTGAAGGTACAGCTAGTTTCTCTGTACTGCCATTATGCTTAGAGTACTCATCAAGTTTTAGAACAAATACCGTAGATTCCCAAAGCCATTCTTGTTCCTCATGACACAACCTGCAGGGGTTGCTCTGTTACCTCCCTCAGGTTGTGATGGTTTTATATCTTTTGGTTTTAGTACTGAAAAGTTTTTGCCATTCTGTGATGTGTTTCCACCATGAATTACTAAGTTGTATTTTGCAAACACATGGCTCTGGAGACTGCTAGACTTCCATATGTCTGAAGGACAGCCACATTATTACTGGACATAGTCTCTAGTACCAGAGCTGAGGAAGACAAGCTTCTTACAATTTCATGGACTCACTTCAGTCAGCAGTTGCTGATCAAGACTTCTGGTAGGATGACATATAATGGTGGTTCTCTGCTGTGTGGCTTCTGTAATGTCTGTAAGTAGGCACCATGATTGTCCCTATGCTGAGACACTGTTGTATGTAAAATCTCCTTCCCTTTTTCTCCTTGCCAAAGAGGGTGGAACTGGCCAATATGGTTCAGAAGTTGTAAAGGCAGAAGATGAAAGAGAAAGACATAATGATCAAATAAATTCTGTTTCCACAGAAAACAAAGCTGAAAATAAAGTTATCAATTGTATTTTGGTGAGTCTTTGAGACTTTGTTATGAGGAAGCTCAAAAAGTACACATTTAATAGCCTTACATTTACGCACTACTTGTATTAATGTGGTGTGAATACCACGTCTCCTGAACCAACACTGAGCTCTGAGTCTGCTGAATTTGTATTATTAAGGAAGGAAAATGAACCGATACTTTATTCAAAGTTTTACTGGCAGCTTGTCCGTTCTGGTGATTTAACTGTTATTTACACTCAAACCAACATGCAAGAAGATTGCAGCCTATGACTCCCAAGGGAGCAGCTATGGAATTTTTGCATTCTGCAGAATGTTATGGGTTGGCAACCGCTCCTGTGTGCTACACAGATCGCTTCAATCCCATCTGTTTATCCTATAAACAAGAAAGTGTTCCACACTGTTGTGCTAAAGAAAATAGCTGAAATCTAAAGCAGCTCAGTCCTGTTTAAGCTGTCCCCAGATACACTGCCTACCACGTGGGTTTGTTTTTCATTTATTTGTTAATGAAAGCTGGCAGCAGATGCTACACTTTTATTGAGCACATTAATCATTGAAAGAAAGCAGTATTTCTGCTGCTCTGGCAACTCCTGTTCTACACATAAATAAGGCCTGCTGCTTTCCTGTTAACCCTGCACATTATGTAGAATCCTCTGAAGCACTGGTTTTCTTGGCAATAGTGTATTTCTGCTGTAAGACTGCATGCCTTGGGTGGATTCAAGTAAGCTCTGAAACCATCCATTTGGCTTCTGATTCAAAATTCACCTTGTGGCAGTGAGTACAAACAATGTATGACAGGTGCTTGGATGCTTTTGAGAAATAAAAACGCAATAATGATCCAGTTGCTAGTTTTCAGAGAATGGTAGTAAGAACAGCTTAACGCTACTGATTCCTGCCATTCATAGCTGTATTACAGCACTCACAACAGTATGTGCTGATTGCCTGTAAGGCATTATTCTGCATGTGCTGTATATACCCTTCATTTATGTCCAGCCACTGGCACATTCACTTGCTCACCTTGTCACAGGGTAACACAGGGGGCGTGTAAGCTTACCAGAGATCTAATTAGTCCTTAAGCAGGACTTTTCTTCTCCCCTCTCCTAGTTTACAAGTTTTGTTATTAATGGCTCTCCTGGGACAACCTTCTCTCTTGAGAGCAAGCTTCCCTGCACACGCTGTTCCGACAGAAACTGCTTACAGCTCCTCACTGGACCTAAGAGCTCCAAGCATTTAAATTCATTGCACTTCTGATCATTTGTGCCAAGCTGCAGAATCACAGCACACTACCTGTGGGGACCTCTCCAGAAGGTAGCATGGCACTGTTCAGGTGGGGTGACGGGTCTTAAACTAATGTTAACAAACATGCCCTACTCTCCTCAGCAAAGCTGCGTTACTGCAGATCATAGTAATCTCTATATCCTCATATCCCCACGTTTAAAGTTCTGACCACATGTCCAAGGAAGAAGCATAAATCAGAGAAATGCAGGTCATGCAGCTGTGGAGGTACCAATCCCAAGACCAGAAGAGCCATCAAGTATGGACTACTTCAAAGACATTTTACTAATCAACTTGTTATTCATATATAGTTTCTTTACCTCCTGCAATGGAAAAGATCCCTGAGGTCAATCTGTTAAACTCAGTGGAGACACCAACGACAAATGTAATCCTTCTTGTGTCTCTATTGTTGTATATGCCAGGTTACACAGAAGGATGTACCCACCTGATGACCAAATCATTTGTGTTGCAGAATTAAGGAAAATGACTCTGAGAGTTGAGTGTAACAAAGGAGATGACAAGCAGTCCTTGGGGGAGGTCTGCACCCACTAGTTTACAAAGAACAAATTACCACAGAGATTCTCTATAATATAGATTATTCTCTATAATACAGAATACTTTACTGAATTTGGAATTTCTGGGGTTTTTTTACCCTTCTAAGTCTACCTTTCAGTTGCTTTCTTAAATTAGTCCTGGGAGAAATCATTTGAATGCACATCTTCATTAGTCTCTGTAATGAATTCAGTGCAAATTACAAATACACCAGGTAAATCAGTTTTATTCTGGTCTATTTGGGAGCAGGTCTCTTAGACAGATCCAGTTTTATTCACACTTCTTCCCTCTTTGCCCACAAGTACAGTAGCAGAGAATAGCCTGGGCTAATAAAACAGTGCTAGGACATCACAGAAACAGAACACTGCTAGCAGGTACTCATGGCACTCATAGCAAGCACAAATTTCAGCTTCATGTTTTAGACACATTGGCAATAGATTTCCTGATAGACTGAAAATGCAGGACTCGTTAATTGTGCCTACTTGGTAGTTAAGCTCGTATCTCTCCAGCAGATACTGCATTCTCCAGCCTGAAACAGGTCTTTTCTAGTAAGAACTAGACTAATCCAGATCAGTGTTTACATGAATTCGTGTGCAATCGCTAAGTTCGTTATTCTTCAAGTTATCTTTTAGTTTTCCTCTGTCTTGCAGGTTCACCCTAAAGGTGTAAGTTTATTGCACATCTCCTAGAACAATAAATAATATTTTGTTATTTCTTTCTACATGAATGTTTTAAGATCTGTATGACTGCAAACAAAATACCCCAGATGAATACAAATGCTAGAATACCGATCCTCTTTCTTTTTAGTTCCTCTGATCTCTGGCACAAGAGAATAGTTAGGAGCTATTAGAAAGCAACTCCTTAACAATTTTTAAGCCAATTTTGCCACATTTCCCATCAAAACTAAGCTGTTCCTGGTTTACTGATGCCAGTGGTCAAGAAATTCCTTCATATCAGATCACTAAAATTTCTGTTATTATTTGCCTGAATTGTTATCTAAAAAGCTTAAATATTCTTGTGGCAAAGAGTCAGTTCATTAGATTTTAGACTAACAAAAAAATTTCAAAGACTTAAGGCAATTATGTCACTATACCTGCTGTAGCTTCTCTTTGCTTGTCTAAGGCAGGTATATCTATTGCTGCTGACAGTAGCTAATATTAGTGCACCTCAAGTAGTAAAACTTAAAAAATATTTGATTCTTCTGCATGCTTAAAGAATTTGGATGCACAATTCAAGATGTTTTATAGAAGTCTGATAATTGGAAAAAACAATCACCACCTAAGTGTCTTAAGCAAGGAATCTTTTGATATTCAGAGTCCTAGCTTCAGTGTTTTGCTGACCCTCACAACATTAGCTCTACTACTGCTGGAGCTTCTTGGGAGATTTGCATTTTAAATTTTTATTTCTGACTTCCAGATATTTGCAAAGATTATGACCTTCAGACTGGAGCTGAAGACAATGTGACTAAGAGGTAAACATCAAGTCTGGCTCACCTCCACACACTGTTCCTTTGAATAACATTTTTTGTAGTAATAACTTGTTTTTCTCACCTAAAGAGAGACAAACTGTTGATAGAGAAGAAACAAAAGTATCAAATAAGGAGGTACAGCTTTTTAAAGCTACTTTTTATAGTGAAACCTCTGCATTAACTTCTGGGTTTCCATCTACATTTTCTGGGTACATCCCTAACTGGAAAAACATATACTTATGTACCCGTGACTATAGAAGGTGACATGAAGCTCTTGAGAAACTTTCTAGTCTATCATAAAAGAAAAACACTTTTAATGCGAAGAGGATGTTGTTACTTCATAACAAATAACGCTTTAACACAGTGGCTTACATTCCCAATTCTACTTGTCTATTATCAATCATATTTAATATTACTGTTTATGTGGGAGCAATAGTGTGGCAGTACTTGGCAGTGTAAATGGTTCCATTCTGATGACTGTGTAAGACATTAAACAAATTGTATAGCAAGCAATGACAGCAAACTGCAAGGAAAGATGGAAAGGAAAAAGGAAAAGATTATGATCTGTGATATATTTTATGACCTACCATGATACATGCTGATGAACCTGTGAACTCAAAGGATACATTTTACACACAGAGCACATGCCCACTCTAGCCAATAGAACTTATCCTTAGTATAAATCAGTGCACGTTTGGGCTGAAAGAATGGGACTGCTTATTTTTGTGCTTGTTAGACTATAATTGGGAGATCATTTAAGCTTGGTTTCTCCAGCAAACCCCATGTAACTAATCGTATTTTTTAATAAAATACACTGATAAGAAAATTACAAAACAAAAAGCAAGTCTATTATTTTACAGTAGCCTGCTTGGAGTACTTGGTAATAAGTGAAGTTCTCTAACATGTTTGAAGAAGGGGGAAGAAGAAAGAGAGGTCAGGGAAGAGAAAGAGTGAAATTCACAGGTCTGCCAAACCAGCTTAGAATATTCGCTTTCTCTTCCAGGAAGTAAACCAAAGTTAATTTTTTTTAAGCTCTTCTGCACTATGTCTTTAAGTATTGTCTCATTAATTATTGCAATGTGCACTTAAAAAATACTTCCTAACTGAACTCCATGGTCTTTTTATGGCAGACCTGTTAAATTTTCTTTTCCTTACTTTTTTAGCTTTTGCTTTGATGCAGGTAGATATAGCTGGGAAACTCCATCCTTGGTAGAATTCATTTGCAGTCAAAATACAGGGTAGCTGGATCAGTAAATATGTGAGCGCATGACTATATGCCTTATGAGCTGCACCTGCAGAACTGCTAGCTGATCATGATCTTGAACTACTGGTGGCTTTTGCAAGTAAGATGGTCTAGCAGACTTGTACGTGTCAAAATAGCAAATCACCAAATAGATGACAGCAACAAAACAACAAATAAGAGTAAAGAAATGGCCAGGACAGAAGTTACCTGGCTAAACTTCACAAGTGCTTGCTTTTGCTGCAGATCTCATCCACAGAAGCTGTCAAGGAACATGCTGTTCTGCAGCATTTCAGAATGTATGGCTGAATCAAAATGCACAAGCGCAGAGCATGCTGGCAGTCCAGAGGAAGACGTCTTCACTTTTGTAATGCCATGCTTTTATGTTGCTTCAGCAGTAACACTCAACTTCTGAATGCCATTGAAAACCAATAGTGCCTTGAACCTTAACACTAATTTGTAATTAGAACATGCATCAGAAAAAATTGTTATGCATTGCATGACACTAAAGGCCTGGATTTGCTGCCATTTACACTCACAGAAACATAGTCTTGTTCTTTCTGAACCTTTCCCTGAATACGGTGTGCACATCAGAGGCTCTCTGTGTGCACATGAATCCAGAATGAGTCAACCTCTCTGTTTTAATAAAAGAAAGAAACAAACTTGTAAAAACACTCAAGTGATTTTTAGTAAATCAGACAAGGTTATACAAATAAAATGTAATAGTCCTGTGATTTCACTAAAGTCAATTACACCTAAATAACCACAATACAGAGGTGTGAACTGTTCTTTGCCAGTTACTCATTAACCAATCTTCATTAATCATAAAAAATGTTTTTAGATGATTATGGATTCTGTAACTGCAATCTCCCAATCAGGGCTTTGCTCCAGTGGCCTTGGTCCAGCTACTATCCCTTCTTCCCTTTGCAGTTTTGCAATAGCTGCTGATGACTGGGACTTACACAAAGAGGTTCTAGGTTTACATTACAGATGAAATCTCCTCCAGATTGATCTCAATGTTTCAGGGGGATTTTTTAATCTTAAATTTTATAATTAGAGATGAGAAAAGTTTTCACTTACCAGTGAATAAATTAAAAGATATTTTATATACTTTCATCAGAACATTTACAGCAGTTCATTACCTGTGGGAATGTGTTTTATAATACTTTCTAGGGTAAGTACAAAATGAAAACAAATGGAAAAGCAGCTCAGTATATTTGATTGGTTGCAAGCTGACAAACAAAACTGAGCGAAAGCAAAAATCAAACTCTACATTAAGCTCTTCCCTCACTTTTCAGATCTAATTCCAAGTCTCATACATAATACCCCAGAATAAATGGAAAAAAATATTGATATTAAAAATGAAGGAATCAAAACCACAGCTAATGGTGTGACCGCAATAGCATTGTATCTGCAGCAGCCAGCATTCCAACTTCGTGCTAAGTTACTTCTTTCAGTCACATGATCCTTTACAAACCTCTTTATACACAATCACAGAATTGGTAGGGCTGGAGAGGACCTCTGGCGATCCTCTAGTCCAACTCCCCTGCCAGAGCAGGGCCGCCTAGAGCAGGTTACACAGGAAGGCATCCAGGCGGGTTTTGAACATCTCCAGAGACAGAGACTCCACCACCTCCCTGGGCAGCCTGTTCCAGTGCTCCAGCACCCTCAAAGTAAGGAATTTCCTCTTCATGTTTAGATGGAACTTCCTGAGCTCAAGTTTATTTCCATTCCCTCTTTTCCCGTCACTGGGCACCACAGGAAAAAGACTGGCCCCATCTTCCTGACATCCACCCTCTAAGTATTTATAAGTAATCAATACTTCTCAGAGATACAAAAAGAATGGAAGGGAATGTATACTGAAGTAATTATAAACAAAACCAGGAGTAAAACCTGCACTTACTAACAGTCTGCATGCAAACAATGAATGTGTTCAGTGCTCAAGCTCTGGATGTAATTTTTATCTTTTTCTGCATCCTGTTCATTGCAATGTCTTTGCAGTTCTAACTGTCTATGAAAGTAATGGTTAACAACTACAGAAGATAAATCCCAGCAGGTGATTTAACTGGTAATTGCTCAGGTTTCAGGATGAAAAAACATTAATTTAGCCTGAAAATGTGTGTGTCTTTATTATTCATTCTAGACATAAATGCATTAAAGTGAGGCAGGTACAAAGATATAATCAGGCCAGGTGAGAATTTCTTGGTAGAAACATCTAAAAGGAAAAATGGAAAGAGTAAATTTAGAAGTATGTCAGATCTTCCTTCCTTGGCCTCATGCTCCCCTACTCAGACAACTGAAAAGGCTTCAGCCCCAAGAAAGCCTAGATCTCAAGAGAGCAGCTGAAGATAAGCAGCACCTGAAACTTCGCACATCTTAATTACTTCCTTGCAGCTTCTTGCTGAAGTCTTTCAAGTCACTAACACCCACGATAGCTGGAGAAACATCCTCTCCCAAAGGGTGGAAGGGCTTACACATTACAGAGGGTAAAATTCTCCAACTCTGGCATCCATGATGAAAGGACATTGGGATGATACGATCAGGCAGACTTGGAGCAGGGCCAATGAGCTACATGGGGAACACCATAAAGTCAGGCTGGTCAGTGCTCCACTGGCAGCAGTTATACAGACAAGTATAACCCCAATGGTGTCATTCCCACTCATTTTTGCTTGTCCATAATTACACTGTGTAGTTGAGTGCAGAATGTGCTCCAGGAAAACCAGACATTTACTCCAAGAAACCTGCCTTTTGGCTTAGCAAAGCTGTAGATAAAAACTAAGATTCAAGGTCTAATGAGAAACATTCAGATTGACAGCAGAAATAGCCCTACAATGCTAACGCTAATGCTGTGCTAAACTGATCAATGCCTATGACAGCGACTTGCCTATGTACTGAGCTCAACAATCATTTCTGTGATAACTAGAGAAAAGATCATGTTGAGATTTTGTCCTATTACATAACTGAAAGACCAGACTATGTCAATGACATAATTAATTGATTAAGATTTTTACTTGGGTGGTTCAGAGAAGAACTTGACTCATCAACGTATCAACTTGTATCAATCAGTAACCCACCTTGCGTTAACACTTGTAATGAAGTTAAAGTATATTTCAAGTAGTGATTTAAATAATACTGCAAGACTCAGCTTTCCTTAGAGCTATTACAGCAACTATAATAGGCCACCGAAACATATTCCTTAAATTCAACACCTGAAGTTTAAAAAACATAAAGGTGATCTTTTCCCCTAGACAGAGACATTTTCCTTTGTCCGAAGCAGGAATGCCAGAAGCTCAGCCTCAAAGGCTGCTTAAACTACTCTGCCCTTTTCTTCTCTGACCACAGCTTTTTGCTTGCTGCTCTTAACCTTGCAGATAGGCACAGATAACATGATGGTTATCTTAGAGGCTGGAGGTTTGGCAAGCTGCTTTTCAGAGACCAAAACAAACAGTCCTCTGTGGATTGGTCAGCACGACACCAAGGGGTATAAAGCTAGTTTGGCCCCTCCCCGTGTCCCAGTATATCAAGGTTTAAGCTTCATTGACTCCAGTATAGCAACCTTAATCAACATTTTTCATGCCTCAGAGAACAGTACAGCTGCTAAACTTTCTTAGTAAGTGTTTTACAGCTGGGGAAATTGAACAGGAATTAGCTGAAAAGAGATGACTTACTTCTGGCCTTAATAAGCAGTAATTTATTATAACTCAAGCTGTAACATTGTTTTGCTCTAACATGAAAGATGAATGTTGGTTGAAGTGATTTAGCTAAGTAATTCATTCTGATCCAGTCATTCCCTGCATTTTCTCTTGCAGTATGGGTTTGCACCAAATTCAGGAAGTCAAATGCACTGTGGTAAGACTCAGAAGAAAGTCCTACATTTCTAATTTCCCATCAAGTAAAGCAGATGGAGTCAAGTTCCCAGGACTTACTGGCAATATGATCTTTATAAAGCTCACCTTGAGATTTCACAGCTTTTTTGTTTTACATGAAATTAATTTCTTATTACCTTATTGAGCCTGTGTTGGCAACGTTAACAGAATATTCTGTTAGAGAAGGCAGGTCATGAAAAGGGGCCACACTCCGGCATTTCATTGAATTGGCAGTGAAAATTCTTCTACTGAATATATTTTGCCTTTGCAGACCAGTTTTATTGTAGCAGACCACTAAAAATTCTCTTATTAAAGACCAAATACTTTTTTTAAAGGGGCATGTAACTGGTCTTACTACAAAATTCATAATGGAACAGGCATATAGTAAGCATAACTCCATATTCAGGTGTGGTGAACCGACCACATGATTTTTTCTGCCTTATTAAAACAGTGAGCAAAAGAACTCGATTTCCCATAAATCTATTCGGCATAAATCCTCCAGGAAACCGGAACCGAGATAACGCCAGCCATAAATATCGAAAAAGAAAACAAACTCTCTCTTTTCCGCCTCACTGCACAAAGGGAGCACATCGCTCCTGCTGAGTGCAACCCCCCCCCCTCCCTCCGCCACTGCCGGAGAGGAGCGAGGAGGAGGGGGGGGAAACTGAACTGAGCTGTCAGCGCAGCCCCCTGAAGAAGCCAAGCAGCCAGAGAGGGGGGAAACTGAACTGAGCTGTCAGCGCAGCCCCCTGAAGAAACTAAGCAGTTAGAAAGAAGGAAGCAGCTGCCGCGGAGAGCCGCCGGACAGAACTGCTGACTCCCACTGCTCTAGGAATCCGGGGGAGAGAAAGAAGCCGTGAGCTGCCGCCGGCCGTAAGGTGCGCAATCGTTGCCACTGCCGTGAGCCGCCGCCACGAGCCAAAACTGAAAGAATCCAGAAAAAAAGCTGCAAGCTGCAGCAAGAAGAAGAAATTGCAACAAGAGGCCATTGGAAGCCGCGTGCTACAGAAAGCCACGCCGCAGAAGGCCACGTTGCCAGAAAAAGTTGCTCCAAGCTGGGAGCACCATATTGAAGAAGAAGTGGTGCCGAAGAAACTGCACCGAAAGCTGCACTGCCAGAAAAGACGTGCTGCCAGGAAAAGCCACTCCAAGCTGCAAGAGAAGGAGAGAGAGAAAAGCTACAAGCTGCTGACGTCACTGGAAACAGTCCAGGTCTGCCGGTCGGACATCGTCGCCGTTCCACGGAGACCATCACCAAACGCCGAAAGGGCACATGCACGCACACACACGCACCATCCACACATACAGGTCGTATCTTGACATAATTAAGTCCTTATTTGCCCTTATCTCTCGGTGGGTGAGAGAGGGAGTGAATGGGTGGGCGTGGTGTTCTTTAATATTGTAATATTTCCATAGAGTAAATAAGGTTTTATTTGAATATATTTAGTAATAAACTTGTTAGATACTCTTTCGGTCTCCGTGTCTGCTTACGAGCTTGGTGGAGAGATGTCCCAATTTACCCTCAATCCTTCTCCCTTTGGGAGGTGGTCGGACCTCTGCGCTCCCGACCGCGACATCAGGTAACACCATGCACACACACTGTGCAATATTCTCCTTTCAATCAATTCTTAGCTAGAGTTTTGGAGGACTAAGAAGCCTTCTAGCATCCTAGATACAGTACTGTATCTTTGAGAGGTCTGAAGCACAACTGCTTTAAATTGGAAGCTGTCAAGTGCTGTGCCAGCCTTTGAAGAACCTAATGAGATTACAGCTCTTGTCCAACCTATGCCTGCAGATGTTACAGAGCATTCTTTTTACAATACTCCCACTAGCCAGGTCAATGAGTAGCCCCTCCTGAGGTAGAACAGAAAAAGTAGATCTTTCCCAGAATGGGACATTTCCACTCAGTTAAGGATAGGCCATGTGATAAGGTTGTGCAGCGGAGGCATATCCATGTGTTAAATCTTGACATAGCTATATACATACATCTGGTTCCTGGAAGAGGACTGCTAAGCATTTCTCTTGTTAGCTGAAAGTTGCTTGATGTTCTCAGCTTTTGTTCTTTGAGAAGAAGACCCTGCAGGAGGTATACTCCATCACAACAGCAGTGCATTTTCTCCTCTTTCCCTTTCCCTTCCTCCTTTTCCTAGGTAAACACAGATCAGGGATCAAGCTAAAGAGATTATTTTCCACTGGCACCCAGAGCAAGGTAAAAAATCAAACCATTGTGCAGCAAATGTGTGCTTTGCAGACTCAGTAGCCTGGAACTGTGGAACTGTGAAGAGGAGTTCAAATGTGTTGAATGCATATGATCATCTGTAATTACATCTACCTTCTGTCTCAACTCTAGAATCATAGAATAGTATCGTTTTGGTTGGAAAAGACCCTTAAGATCATCAAGCCCTACCGTTAACCCAGAACTGCCAGGTCACCACTAAACCATGTCCCTCAGCTCCACATCTCCATGGCTTTGAAACCCCTCCAGGGATGGGGACGCCACCACTGCCCTGGGTAGCCTGGGCCACCCTTTGACAACCCTTGCCATGAAGAAATTGCTCCTCATGTCCAACCTCAACCTCCCCTGGTGCAACTCAAGGCTGGTTTTTCTTGTCTTATCACTTGTTCCTTGGGAGAAGAGACCGACCCCATCTGGCTCCAACCTCCTTTCAGGGAGCTGTCAAGAGTGAGAGGGTCTCCTCTGAGGCTCCTTTTCTCCAGGCTCAACAACCCCAAGTCCCTCAGTCGCTCCTCATAAGCCTTGCACTCTAAACCTCACCAGCCTCACTGCCCTCCTCTGGAGAGGCTCCAGCATGAGAAAAATCACCATCTCACTCTAGCACACTGCTTCTGTGGGACATGAACTCAAACTCTGGCCAAACACACACCTGAAGCTGTGGCCAGCAAGGGCCAACCAACATGAGGATGCGAGACTGTAGCTTCCTGTGCTGCAGCTGTGATGAGAACAGGAATGGTACTGGAACAGTCAAACCACTGGTTTGGCTTCTGTGAACAGATGTGGGAGTGCAGGCAACGTCCCTGAGCACAGCCTGGCTCTGGCTGCAGCAGAGCTCAGCACAGGGAATTCAAAACCAAGCTGCATATACAGACAGGGCATTCTCCCCGTAGAGATTGCAACACTGTAGAAAATCTATGCCCTGCCTAATCTAAGGCTCAGGAATGAAGCAAACTCCTCTACAAAACACCGTTAGTGAAAGGATGGTTGTGTTCTGCTCAGTGCAGTACTCAGAGGAGCAAATCCCAGCCCATGCTAAGAGCCTGCACAGCTCTGGGTGCCTGAACCAAAGGAATATATTCCAGCGCTTGGATTCCTTTCCCTGATGCTGCATGTGAGGAGTAAAGATGATAAACACAATCTGCACAAATTCCCAGAATTTCCACAGGACGGCGGCAGCAGCACTCACAGGCAAGAGACTACAAAAGAAAACCACGTCAGAGGGAAGCAGGTTTCTAATTTTAATGTGAATACAAGCAGTGTCTTAAAAAACCTTTTGGAAGTGGATACAGCGTTCTGAAGCACAAATGCACCTTCTCCAGCAAGTTTCAGCACATGTGAACCAAAGGAACGGCTCCCTGGAACAGCGGGCAGGGCTCGGCAGGGACATGGCGCTGCTGAACGCCTCACCTGGACATATGCAAAAATTCTAAGCACCAGACACAGGAACTGAATCAGAGAACACAGCATTAAGTCCAGCCCTACCTGCAGCGAACTTACAGCTTCCATTTCCACGTCACCTTGCTCTGAAAGACTGTTTGCTCATCTCATCTCTGCCGATATTACGGGAGGAGATGAGATCCTTCTAAATGCATGCAAGTGCAAGGTGACATGCCATTCAGAAGAAACTCAACACAAAGACCTAGGAGCTAATGACATCTCCATTTCTCTAAGGCACTATACCTCCTCACATACCATAGTCAGTCTTCCTATTTTCTTAGTAACTGGCTCAAACCCACAGGCTGCAAAGTTAGAAATCTTACCAAATCTGCCTATACTAAAAATACATAAATCTTTCTCTTACAAACTGCTCATTAAGACTATTTCCACTGTTAGCAGGACCTACTGTTGGCGAATACTGGGTCAAAAAGCTAATTCCTTTACAGTCGTTTCACTGTACTTAATGATTACTGAGTCTGGAAATGAGAGCAAAAATATTTTACTCTTCATTCAACATGACATCGCCTTGATTTATATTCCTGGAAAATTAATAAAATGCCTCTGATACAGACTACCTCTGCTGCCAAGCTTGCATAACAGATCTGCTTTAACTGCTGACCTGTGCAGAAATGTATTAGAGAATAATACTTGTGCTTTCTGTGCTGCGTTTACTGTAAATTTGCATCCTTCCGGGAAAATTCTGACAGACATATTTAGCATCTCAGATCTGACTTCAACAGGGGCACTTAGCTATCACTAGTTCCACTAATATTTTTTTAAAACCTAGCAGCTGAATGTGATGCTAGGGCTAAAGACACAGACAGACCTATGCAAGATGCTGGAAAAGCACAGAAAGAAAGTATTTCCTTCCCTTAAGCTGGAAATCCCTACAAGCCATCCCTACTTCTGAGCTCACAGCAGAGGAAGCACCCAAGATGCTCCTACCATAGTTCATGGAAAGTTCCTCTTTCCATAAATTACAGCATCAGCACATGCAGGCAATAGCACTAACTCTCCTGTACAAAGCGTACTTGGGTGTTGTCAAATTTACCCAATTATGCCCAACAAACAGCATCCCAAGTATCCTGTATTTTGTTAAACACTACAAAGTCAATTAAAACTAGCCCAAAATCTTGGTTATGCTTGGTGATGGTGGCACAGGCTTCACTGCCAGTCACAGACTAAATGGCAAAGTTTACAGAACCCTTCACAAGGGTGCCAAGGAAGGGAAAAAGTAGAACATGCTATTTTCATGAACATGCTATTTAAAACTTCAGGCAGATTTTCTTAGCAAACCGCTATGATTTATCCTGTTTCTGCTTTATCCTGTTTCCTTATGATCCTACTTTTCTCACCAGTGAAAATTGATTCTGCCCTGCCAAAGAGGAAGCATTGTCAAGAACGTCTACATCCATGCAGTTTAGGAAGTAGATTTACAACCACGGTACCATTAACACAAATGTGAAAAGTGACCAAGTTTATAACATGGTAAAACGGCTGCTAACTTAAATACATTAAGAAGGATTAAAGGTGAGCTCTGTGAGACCGGAGCTACTGTTTGAATGGAAAAAGCATCTCCCATGACCATCCTATCCACTCTTACATTACTGATAATTGTTATTAGATTCAGAGAAAATCCTTGTTTGCTGACTTTCAATTAACCACTGAAGTTAATGAGCAGCCAGTAATAACATATGGATTCTAGAATAAGGCAGTGACAGTGAAGAAGAAAGTCAAGCACAATTGCTGCACCATCTTTTGTACCTTACCTTAATAAAGTCTTAGCCCCTAAAGCTCGAAATGTCAGTTATTTGCTACTCTGTCATGTAATAGCTGTATTGGTGAGTCAGAAACATTTTTGGTAACATCTCATTCATTTTCATGCACTAAAAATGCAAAACAGAACCAAAATAAATGAGCAATTGGAAAACAGTTACCAAGCAATAAGCTCTTCTTACTTTATGACAAAAAAGTTTGAAAAGTTTTCCTTCCGGTTGCTCACAAATCTAGATGAACATACGCACAATGGCACACACAAGTTCAGTCTGTGTTTGCATGTTTGCAGATTGCTTCAATACTACATGATCTTTATCAGTGATATTACGAAATGTCTTTGCAGACTTGTCTGTGACACACTTCACAAGCTGCTGAAATAAGTTTCTAGTTGCCAGCAGGCTTATCTTTTATCTTTTACCTCTGAATAACAGAACAGAGAGTCCATTACTAGCATTTTTCACAGTGTGATTTTTTAAAGTATCATTTTGGACAGCAAAGTTATAAAGCAAATTCGTCTGTCTCTTTCATTCCTCTAAAATAGCTGCACTCTATCCTTGGAGCTTATCTGAAAGCTTGAAATTGAAATAATGCATATCTCAGGGGAAAACACAAACTGTACAATAAAATATGAGCATCCTCCATCTAATGCACTATTCAAAGAAATTGAAGTGAAAAATATTTTAACACTTTCTCAGCTACTTGCACTACTAAGTGCTACACATGCATCAGCATCAGCTTATCATGCCACTTAGCTTCAGGTGCACCATCAGATGGGTAAATGTTTCTCTTCCTAAGTGAAGACCTAATTTCAGAGAAGAACAAAAATCCATCTCTGACCCCTTGTAAGCTAGAGGAAGCTGTTAGTAAGTGGAGGGGGCAGAGAACCAGGGCCTAACAGGATTCCACACAGGCACGGAGCACAGCAGGGCCCAGTGGTTCTGCATGTCTGGCTCCACACAGAGCTTGCTATGGCACCTTGCCCAGGGCTGCACTGAGCAGTGAAGCTCTGTGTGTGAGCACCTCCTCCATGGGTTCAGTGTTCCACAGACCTTAGTCTGTCACAAAGGTTTCAGAAGATGTAGTGATCTCTAATGAGCAAGCACTGACAAAATATTAAATGTTTCCAACACCATTTCACAAATTGCTTTCAATTTCTGTGTTTTCATCATCCTAAAGCAAGGACAAACCCTGTGATTCACGCTCCACTTGAAAGAGAAATACTGAGCGTGAAGTGGAAGACCACCTCCTTTCCTGGGAAGGTACCTGTGATTTGCTTTTGAACAAGGAGTTTTCTAATTATTAAATAAACTTCCGAAAAAAGCACAGCAAGTCTATACATACCCCACAGTTTGAATGCAACAGAAACCCAAACTACAAAATGGCTCTTTTCATATTTCAAAATTATTAAATTGGATACAAACAATATAATTTATAATGTGTATATTTTCATTTCCAAGATTTCCACATATATTACAGGCAAATGTTCAACTGTGCCAAATCAAAATGCCAAATACCAAACCATTTAATCAGCTAACTGATCTTCAGAGGTGTGTGGCAGTTTGTAGCTTGCTTTGCTCGCTGTAAGTTTCTTCTGTCTAAAGTAAGATGTAGTTCTGACTCCCCCAGTTCATTACGCTGTAAACCAGAGAAAGAAGAAACAGTAAAGACCAGGAGGAGAAGCAAACATTATCAAGGTTGACAGGAATGTTAAATGAGTTTTCTCCCAACATCCTGCTCAAGATCCAATCATTTTAGTAACAGCAGTGAAATGAATTTCAACCATTTCGTTCTTTAAGTGAAATGTTACCATTTCATGTTTCTAAATGTGCTTCAAACAGAAAGGAAAGAAGAGTTGCCAAAAGTTCTTAATTATGAAAGACCCTCTGGGGAGGATAAAAAGCCTCCTCATTTAAGCTCTTGGCATTTATTATCATAACTCCTGTCAAGAAAGGAACAAAGTGTTCATCCTATTGCATAAGTTTTCAACACAGAATGCATAAAAATTAATTCACAGAATAAACCTGTTGTGCTTAACTAGAAAGCATTTGCCAACTAGATTATTGCCAGATCAGTGATCTTGTTTTGTAATTACATTTTAAAATGCGACTTTTTCTCAATATTGCTTCTAGATGTCTCTTTTTTTAATAAATCAGTACATAAAACCAGGTTTCCTAGTTCATCTGATATAAATTTTGAACAATATTTAATTATTTTAGTTTCTCTCAACTAAAAGTGCCCATATTCTGGAATTTCATTCCAACTTTCACTGTAGCTGTCATTCACATTCCCCTAAGCCTTTTGTTAATATCTACCACAAATCAAAGCAGATTATCAGATTCTTCCTTTAGCCATGCAGAAGGGCAGGGGGTTTCGTTTCTTTGTTGCCAGAGGCATGCCTAAACACTGCAAAACTCCCTGACAGGAACAATTTAGAGCTGAAACCCAGACAAGACACCAGTCTGTATTCACAGTGAAGCCCAAGAAACACAATGCAGAGGGATAAAGCTGGGACAGGCCACAGTTGAACACATTTTAAGGGTTGGTTGGGTTTTTTTTGGAACAAGTATTCTACCTTGTGCTAAACTGGTGACAAGAAAAAAAAATGCTAAGCAAAAAGTATGTTGTCTTCTTGTTTGTTACCTGCAACATTGGATGGAAAATACAAACACACTAACATATGCAAAAACACCCTGCTAGGGCCCAAGGATATTAAAATACCCGATACTAGACAGGTCTGTACAGCAAAACAGCCTTGGCATTCATGTGGCACTATGGAGTGACTCCTGACCACTCCGGCTGTAAGATGACCTTCCTTGTGGCTGTTCATCTCCATTGGAGATCACTGCTCCCTCTGTGTCTGACCTCTGTGTCAACCAGTTAAAGCAGCAAAGTCTGTAAATTAGTAAGTTGTTTTGATTACTGAATAAATATGTAACCAGAGAGAACAGAAGTGTATTTGTGTTATTTGACTAAAAAATGACTAAAAATTCAAGCAGCTGTCATGATCTCTAGTCATGAGTGGAGATAACTGACATTTCTGGACACAAAGGAAAGCATGTAGAATACAAGCTGCGACTTGAAATCTTATCTCACTGCCATTGACATGCAGGGATGCCCACTGGCTTTAACAAGAGTAGGGTAGGCTCCTCAAAGTCTCTCTTTTAAAACACGGATGCTCACCCTACATTTCACAGGCTGAATACAGCCCCCTTACAACACTGTTTCAACAGCCTGTGGAACTTTAGCAACAACATCAGGTAAGAAAGGGAGCTGTTATCAAGAAAATCATACGGCCCACTTCCTTTCTATCCCCTTTAAGTCCCAAGCAAAAAATAAAGTCAGTGTGACACACGCTGATGACGGGCGCCGTTTGATACACATCAGATCAGCTGGTGGTCTGATCATGCAGTAAGGAAAAGACAAAGAACATAGCTCTTCTCACCCCTAGAATGAAACAGGCCAGCTGTCAAGATCTATAGGAGTGGGTAGATTAGTTCAGAACAAGATGCAAAGAAATCTACTAACATTTTATTCAAGCAAAGTGCCTAATTCTCTTGCCACAATCCCAGCTGTCAGGAAATAGGAACAAAAATGTTACTACAGGCAGCACCAGATGGTTTGTACTTCTCAAATCCCTACAGAAATAGGAGTGGAACTGCAGAATATTCATATATGATATGGGCCATAGCCATAATTAACCTACAGCAGCAAATATAAGGAAGTTACCATTTCATATGTGGTTTTTCATCAAAGATTTGAATGTTTCCTAGTACTAAACACTACAGCAAGATCTAGTTTCTTTTTTTCAGCTCTCCAGTGCCACATGTGAGCAACATCAACCTCATAATTAACCCCTAGTATTGGGTTCTGACCCTTTTCATTATCTCCTCTGCTCTTTTAGGAATTTCATTTTTAAACTATAGATCTCACTGAAAGCCTTGATCTTGCACTGGGTTCTCTTATCCCAGTTCTTTACTTTAGCGCACCAGTCTTCTCTGTAATGAAGATTTCAATCATGTTACTGTTTGCTTTACTGTCAACCACTGACTGGTTGCAAGCATTAATGAACTCTCTGTACCTCAGAGGAAGCAACTGTAAACCTGTCAGGGTTAATGGTCTTACGGGCTGGTGATTTCACTCCATGCTCTCTCAAAGGCAGTAGGAGAGTCCTACAGCCTGACCTCCACAGCCACGCTGCCTGCCAGGGAGTAGGAGGGAAGGAGGAGGTATGGCTAAGGGAGCCAGGCACGCTCCTGTGTTTTCAGTAAACACTGCCTGGAGAATGGGTCTGCTTTATAGCACAGATTAGAGACTAAGATAGACAGCAGCTGGCTGGAATGGAGAAGCCCTCTGAGGGGAACTGCAGGGTTTGCTTGGGGAACGATGTGCTAAGGAATCAGGCAGCAGTTGGTCCAGAAAGATGTAAAGCAACATTGGCCTTAGTGTGGTAGCTGAATGTTACAGTGTGGGTGGAGAATTAAATTAATGACATCCTCTGCAACCATTGTAGCCATGCAGCTGCCCAGTCATTGCACAAACCTTCCTTACTGCCATCCTGCACAGTTGATCATACATCTGAGCCTCATTTTCTATAGTTTCAGCTCCCTCCCTAAAAATTATTTGTAAGGGCATACATGTCGTAGTAACTGCAGCTCGTTTGGATGAGTCCAAATTAACACAGGCACTCAGTGCTGCATCTGAAAGCAGTGCCTGGCTGTTTGGTATTCCGTGGTGCTATGGCTACATTGCTAAGAGTGTTCGAACTGGCCAGTTCAAAGATGGCTGGGAAACGTTTGCACAAATTGCAGTACGCAATACCTCCCATCTCCATTATGAAAACAGCCTGACCATAACCAATCTGTCTCCAAAGAAGAGCAATATGAAATACATTTCCAGGCAAGACACTGAAAAGGCAGTGAGGTCTCAGGCTGCCCTTCTACCGAAGAGATGGCCCAGCCTACCTGGAAGTGTGGGTGCCAGTGGCACTAGAACTACAGGATATGTCCTGCACAGCATTGTCCTCCTGGTGGAGTATGATCTCAGAATACCTGATCAACTGCTGGCTTAAACCTCGATTCATTTGGTGACTTTGGTAATTTAAGTCACAGACTTTCTTAGTTCATCATTTGCAAAATTAGATCGTATTGTATAGAAATGTTGAGAGGATAAAATCTGTTAATGATTCTAAGATATTCAAGTGGAGGGGTGGTGCAGTAGGTCATCTACTTAGCAGTTAAAAGACGTATGAATCAAGGTCTTTTCCATGTGACTTATTTACTTTAAGCTTTATGAAAACTACAGTCTTTCAAAACTGAAAGTAACAAATGCTGTGATTTGCACATTTCCTCTTTTATTTCCTTACCTGATGTTTCTGGCTAATGTACCAGCAACTATCAAGAATGAAGTACCTGCTTAATTCAGACGCAGACTCAGTGTCCTTACTGTCCTTCTAAAGATGGTTATTGAAAGCATTTCAGAGACTACTGGCATACGGTGTTGCCACCTTTTTTTCTTTTTCTTTCAACTTCTGGGCCATTGTTATTAAAATAGACCAGCACTCAAATTTTCCCTGCACTTTAAAAATTCTGAGTGAATTGCTTGGTGCATCTGGCAAGACTGGAAAAGCAGACTGGTTTCAAACTTACTTTCTTTTTATTTCATACTGCACTGCAGTCACAATGCACTCTTTTCTCTAGGGTCAGTGCATATCACATCCTCACCTACACTTGCTACCTTCAGGAATCAAGTTTTTGAAATCAATAGAATCAGTCTGAGTTTAAATTCCTGTACAGCATGAACCCCAAACATGGTCTGGCTCTTAACGTAGGAGTGGCAAAAGCAGTTCAACTTTCTTTTGTTTGTTTTTTGGCATTCCCATAATGAAAAACTCATTTCATATGCAGGGTGAGATATAACATACTGGTCAGTCAAGGCATCCAAAAATGAAACTTATGTCAGGAATCTCTTAGCTGAGTCACTTGTAATTGGATTTCACCTTTCAATGGCCACATCATTCTTTATAATCCCTGACTTCTGTACTCCTAGGAGCTGAGGCACTACTTACCTACTTACCATGATTTTGAGCAATAATATACTAACAGTTACCATCTTTAAGTATCATGTGCAGAAAATATCTTATATGAGGTTGATGCTTGGAAGACAGTTATTTGCCCAGGTGAAAAAAGACATAGACTTAAAACAAACAACCAAACAACCAACAAAAATCATGTTTTTTAAAAAAAGCCTATGGGTAACGAATTATGTTTTCAGTGAATAGCAGAAATGCAACCATAGTGTAGCTCTCCCTCTGTGGAACTAGTCATTGCATACACAAACAACTGCTTTTTGTTTGGGGGAATTATGGCTACATGTCTCTAGGGTATTATTACCTGTCATAGAATCATTTAGATTGCAAAAGACCCTTAAGATCATCAAGTCCAACTGTTAACCCTGCACTGCCAAGTCCACCACTAAACCATATCCCTAAGTACCATGTCTACATGTCTTTTAAGTCTATTTTATAACTACAGAATAAGGCTGTGTTTTCAATGAGGAAAAAAAGATTTCTGTATGGAATCTGCAATGTTTTATCAGTAAGGTATCCATTGAGTTTATACACTACAGTTAAACATCATTATGTTTTGTACAAGAAAAAAAAGTGAAAATTCTTTTGCTTGGTTTGAAAGCGAAGGTTTGGCAAGCATGCAAAACTAGCTAAGCAAATACCTATGGAACCAAAAACCCAACAATTTCCAGGATCCTTAGGCACATCTGGCTATACAAAGTAACACAGGATTATGACTTTCTTCTTTTTGAATTCATAAAGACTTGACATTTCACTGCAAAGAAAGGTCTGTTCATAGACTGATTTTAAAGGAAGTAGCCTTGAGGTTGCTCTAATCCTGCCTGGGAGATTCAGTACAGTAAGTCTCAGATTCACACCACTTGACAGGATAGCAGCTAAGACAACTGGTTCAGAGGGTGGAATCAGTGGAAGATCCAGTCTCCTGGGGACTCATGGGTCAGGTCCTCAGCTACTCTAAATAGACAGGTTTCAGTGCTCTACCCGCAAATGTGATCCTTCTTTCCCTGGCTGACAATATGTTTGTGACAGAGGTAGATAAAGAGCCCATTTCCCCCCCATGTTTTATTCCTTCATACTGTTGTTTTTCCAGGAAAGTATTTCTTACATGAAATGCTGAACTGAATGTGGATCTCTGAGATGTCTCATTTTCCCTAATGCCCATAGTTAACTGAAATATTAAATATATATAGTGCAAGTCTCTTATTATTTAAAGGTTAAATTAACATAATTACCATAATTAAGACAACTGGTTTTTTCAATCTGTTACATCTCAGCTTTTCCTGAAGGCAGATTCATTATCTGCAGGCCAGCTTTTATCTATCAGTGAAAGAATTACCGAAATTGCTACTATTAAGGTTCATCAAGACATGTACATCACCACTTACCTCAATATTACTGATTTCTCCACTGATTGTCCAGCGACCAGTTGTGTGGCTCATTAGAAAGACCAAGTGTTAATTAAAAAAACTTAAATACAGTCATCAAAATAAGGTGAAATAGAAAAGGTTGTACTGGTAACATTAAAAAAAAAAAAGGATGAACAAAAGAGCACACATACGATAGCCAAGTGGGGTACCATTAAGAGAGTTGCAGCACAAGTTCCCTCACTGACTATATCCAAGCCCACCTTGATGTGCACCATGGCCTTGCCTTCATGGCAATAGGCACAAGGATACCTTAACTCTTTCTAGGCTTCTGAGATAAACATAAGCAATTCAAAGCATGAAGTTTTAATGGCCTGCATGCCACAGCAGAATAAATATGAGACATCATGAAGGGAGCTGCAGCACAATGCCTCTACACCCACAGCCACTCCATTTTACTCTCAAGTGATCGGCTACCTGGAATACCCTTGCAGCTATCAGCACAATCTGACAGCCTTTTATCCTTCAGAAGAAATAAAATCCAGTTAAACTCTTCTTTTTAGCTGATAACTCATATCACAGTGTGCACTCATAAAAACAGTGCTATTTTATTTAAATATGCTGTCTCAGTTACAGTAGCAGCCATATAAACTTTACTGAATTTTTTATTGTTACATACCATTCCTTGCAGTAAAGGCAACTCACTCACTCTTTACTGTCCTGGAAAGGGTTGCTATGTTGTAAGATCAGTCTGGCAACAAGCATATCTCAGTATGCCATTTTCTTTAATGTAAGAAAGGCCTTTTTATGTTCCACTACATGTTTTCTTCTTTATAAAAAGCCTGAGGAACTGCTCAGAGGCAGGGCAATGCAATATATTGTAGCGCTAAAAGGCAGGGAAGTGGGGGGGAACAAAGTAAAAAAAACCAAACATTTAATTGCAGATGTTAAATTCTCTTATCATCCAAAGAAGTACAGCATAAACACTAGCAGCTCATCACACCTACACAGTCATCAACCCTTCCATGAAGCTCCTAAGAAAGCATCATTTCCCAAGACTCTTCTACACTTGCCTTTCCTCATGAGAACAGCAGTACAAAGGACCATAGTAAAGGATTTGCTGCATTACCACTGTCCCTACATACCCCCAAGACTTTCATATTTGCTGACCACAAGTGTACACTTCTTGCAAACAGCTCACCACGCTTGCCAAACCCTTGGCGTCTTCTCTGGAAAACCTGAGTCCTGCTATCAGATACTCTGGGATTATCAACTGAGGCTCAAAAATCAGCATTCAGACTTTCAAAAGATTTAATCTCTGTGCTAAAATTCAGGTCCTTTATTTGGTGCCTTTTGCTACAAGCTGAAAACCCAGACTCCACTATCACTGGCTGCCCGCTGTCACAGTGGCTGCCCACTTGTGTCAAATCTGGCCTTTCAAACCAGTTCTTGCCAGAAGTCAGACCACAAGCAGCATGTTCAAGTGGGATCTTTGGAATCTGGGCATCTGGTTTCCATTTTTAGGAATAAAAACCATTAAAATATTCTACCCTAATTTTCTTTTCCTATTTGGTGAGTTTGCGGTGTGCCAGGAATGCTAGCTGTTAGTTTAATAATCATTCATGACTGCATATACACTATATTTCTTTCCCCTACTACATGACTACTAAACCTCAATGGCAAGCTAATGTTAGGGCAGAGCAGAACCTTTCCATGTGCCATTATCTACAGAACTGTTCTTTTTCTGCTACAAACGATCAAGCTTTGTGGCAGTCACTTTTTTGGTCCACCTAGAATTCTGGTTCAGACCCTGTCATTTCTGGATCCGAAAGGATTTTATTAAGTAATCTAAAGATCAGCAACTGTTCTGACTGTTTTCCAAGGCAATTTTCCTGCCTTGACTGTTAGAGTAGCCAAAACGCTGTCATTTTTTCTGGAAGATCAGAAACGTGTATCTTTAATGTAACTCACTATACATGCAAAGCTGGATTTTACAGACTTCATCATAAATTACCTTAACTCTCTATTACATTTATATAGTGTTCTTCACCCAAGGAGAAAATTATTTGATTGATCCTTTTCTCCTGTAAACAACAAAAACACCAGCTCTCATGATTCCACTAGTTGTATCAACAGGGTCTACTCAGCGACAGCTGTTCAAACATTTGTTAAATCACTTCACAGCAAATAATGACATGGTGCAGTTTGCCTGTTCCTCATTTCAACTTAAACATAGTAATATTTAGCATGCCCTAAAAAAAAAAAAAATGCTGCATGCATAAACATTCACAGAGAAATATTTTATCTTAATCCACAACATCCTCCAAGTCTCAGAGGATACTGGAAAGTTCCATAGGTAAGTAGTATCTACAAGTTTGTGAGAGATGAACTGACTCGTTCATCCCCAAATCTAATTCCTAAGAATGTGCACAGAGGAATCCAAACAATTTGACTTTACACTTCGGTGCCTAAAGGCTGGGCCTGATTCTGTATTTATTCATTTATTTTATATATATTGCAGCAGAACTCACTATCCATTAAAAATACCTGGATCTTCTTGTGATAGACACTCAGCAAACAGTGAAAAGAATTCTCAGCTCTATCACATTAATAGGAGAAAACAGAAACATGAAGTGACTTGGTGAAAGAAAATAATCTATGAAGTCAGGGAGGAAAATTCAAATTTTCTGACTTTTCTGTTAATGCCCAAACCCCTGGACCATTCCAGCTTCCGAATGTGTTCTGATCTCCTAGAATTTCTCAGTACTGCACCCTTGAAGTTTAGACAAGCAAATCTGACAATTTTGTCTTGATTACTGAGCTCTGAGTAAGGAAATCTTTCTTTCCCCACATCTCCCCCTTTCCTACAGGGATCTTAGCAAGAAGAGAACAAGCGCAACAAGAAAAGAGATCATAATCATAAGGAAAAAGTAGCAATGCCTTCATCTAGCAGCACAGGATTACAGCTCCTTTCTCAGGACTGTTTTGACTGTCCACTCTGCGTCTTTGGAGAGTCCATTTCTACTTGTTCAGAGAATTCTATCTTCTCCTTATACCCTTACTAACAAATGACAGAAATTCCCAAATCCTTCCACCTTTTGGTTTTTCTCTCTGAGAAAAGCATAATGCACGGTATTTATACATTTTAACACTGCAATAAATACCCAATATAAGGCTGCACTTAGTACTTACATCAAGTGTATTTGTTTCCATCAGTGGTACTCTTTCAGCTACTATGGCTTCCAACCACCAAAGAGCACTGGCACTTAGGCAGTAATAAAATAATACACACCACCTCCAAAACAAGAAACCAAATTTCTATAATTCACCTAAACCCTCTCCTCTCAAACAATCTTTAATGGGTATGGAATCAGCAATCAGTTGTTTTATTTTAATATGACACATAGTGACATAGTGGTGCAGAAATGATAATGTGTGCCTTGTTCTCGATGCATTCTCACATGACATTAAAAAGATACAGAAACTGAAAGTATCAATAAAACATAAGTATTGTTAATTTTTTTTTTTAAAAGCATTTTCAAAAAGGCATACATCTTTCAAGAGAACTTTCTTTCCAGTATGGCGTTCTGAATCACAGGATCTGTCTTACCTCTTTTGGACATCCTACTGAACACAGGGAGATCCCTCTTTTAAATGAGATTGACCAAGGTTGGAAAAGACCTTTAAGATCATCAAGTCCAATCGTCAATCCAACACTACCATGACTAGACCATGTCCTGAAGTGACACATCTACAAGGCCCCTGAGGTATCATTAAAATGTGTGAAATACGTAGCAATTCAAAAAAGCAATATCCTTAAGTGTTTTAAATACTGACCTGGGCAATACAAATATCACATATTTATTAATAAAAGTTTCTCTTCTACAAGATCAGACCATAATAAAGGAGATTCTACAGCTTGTCCTCCTTCAAAAAGCCCACACAGAACATACAGCTGGAAAACTAGGCCTCGCTGGACTGCAAGATTACCCAGGAATCGCTTGCAAAAATATACAGGAGCTGACTTTAGTTTGAGAGGCTGAACCCCCACTCCAAGCTGTTTGAACAAATAGCTTCATTATCAGCTTCTAGGTCTTCTGCTACTTAGGCACTAGGCAAACACTATGAAGAGATTGAAGAAATATTCCCTTTGGTCAGAAGGAAGATTTAGGATGAAGTTTTGACCTTTGCTGCTAAATTGCAAGGAAATGTTAAATGATGTATAATGACTAGTCCTGCAACTAGTGGGGCCCTATGTAAAATTGTATGGATTCCCTTGGATTTAAGATGCAATCATTAAGCTCTCTGTGTCAGTGCTAAATTCAGATATTAACAGTCTAGGGAAAAAAGTTTAAGACCTTCACGTAATAGACGGTGTGGAATCCTAATGCACTACTAATGCACCAGTCCAGATGCAAAAACTACATCTAAGAAGAGAGTTTTCAGCAGCATAACCAATGATTTTGAATCTCAGTGAAGGAAAAAATAGTTCAAGTGCTCCAGACAAATGGGTGATAGCAAACCATATTCATATGAAAGTTACTTTCTCAACATTTAGTAGCTCTTCAATCTTACTGATTGGTAAACCATGCTCTCAAAATCTACAAGTAAAGTAGACGACAAGAAAAGCATACAGAACAGACTTGACTCAGGGAAGATGAGGAAGCCCTGGAAGCTACCCTAGCTGATATGTAAACTTCGTTCAATTTGGCTTCTGCAGCTTTAAATAGAAACTATAAGGCAACAAAACCCCTAAAATCAAAAGGAGCTCAAGACTGTGTGTTTTATATCAGGATTTACTTATTGTTTGCTCTCTCTCTGGCTGCTTCACCACACCCATCCTGACTCTCAAAGTGCTGATGTCATGGAACCTTGGAGATTTTTTTTATGCCTTTCTCATAAAAAGACGACCTGTAAAATCTCTGAGGTTGAATCACGTTTGAAGATAAACAGCAAAAGCATAAAGGAAAGCATCGACCCTACTAAGCCAAGTGCCATTCTCACAGGTACTAGTACTGTGTTTACAGACATGATACTGGGAAGTTCTTAGTGAAGTTTGCTGGAACTTTCAAGAGAAGAGCAATTGTACAAGTTCCACATCCTGCAATCATATTTAGTGAGCCAAATCCCACAGGAGTTCCTTTTGCTTTTTTAACTTCTTCTAATCAGACATACATATGCTGGCTTTTCCCATCATAGCATTCTGTCCTTAAGCTGAAGAATTCTGCGTGTTGTTCAGCACCCCCTGGAACGTGTCACTGCTGTCTCAACTTGTACAAAAACTTACTGCTTATGCAGAAGTTTTCTGATGAAAGCACAGTACTCCTAAAGCATAGGCTCCTGAAAATAGCACAACTATTGTATACAAAAACCAAAAATCACATATAAGACACTACAAACAGGAGGTTAACAGCCTTTGAAATGTGCACATTCCCTGAGACGGACACTACAAGGAAGCAGAATTACCAGGTTAGAGTCTTTCAGGAAGTAGCTCTGCTAGACTAGGAGCTCTGTTGAAAACAAAACTAAATCCGTCAGAGAAACAGGAGTTCTGAAGCAGTTAGTGAAAAGTCAGTGCGCCAGCAAAGGGAAGGTTTGCCAAGCAGGCTTGTGGGAATATCTTGCTGAAAAGTCTGAATGTATTTGGCTTGGTTTGTGCCCTGAAACAGGAGATAATAATTTAATAGTAAGCGAGTATTTTATGCTGTGCTGAAAGAGGGCTATGCCAATCAAATAATTGTGCCTTTGTTCTGCTGAGCTAATACTTCACAAACGGTTGCTCTCCAACACTTGTAAATCTAGTCTAACAGTTATTAAGAATAAAAGAAGAGAGCACACTGGGGTTTTGGTGTTTCAGTTTTATTTTTTTTTCTATGCAGTGGTTCTAACAACAAGTGGTAACAGTCCCTCCTCCTGAGGAGTACTCTAGAATATCTGCTTATTAGAATGGAGCCTATTATCAAATAGAAGACTAATCTTGTAATTGGCATGTTTTTCAAACTAGCAGTGAATGTAAGATTTTTTTTGTACTCTGAAACCATGTTTCAAATTTTGTCCACAAGAATTTAGACTATTTTAATAGATTATGTGCTGTTGAATTTTTCAGTTAAAGACCAAAAAATGGATTTTAAAGGTATTCTGTTACCACAAATGGCTACAGGTTTTAAATACTTAATGTATCTGAAATCCCCATTTGGCAAATTAGTTAGAGCCTTAGTTCAAAAAATGAGGAATGCAGTCATAGCAAAGTCTGGCTTGATATCGGCACATAAAAGAGCAAAATTTATTTAGCTATAAGGATAAAGGAATAGTCTTTTTATTGAAATAATTGGGTTTGAACCTTTAGGTAATATTCCTACATATATGCTAATTAACCCATTGTTGAGTTGTAATAGCTTTGTAATTTTGATGCTTTTGTAACTGCAAATATTTAAGGAAATAGGGCAGATGAGGTTGGCAGTAGGAAGGCAGGTGGCTTATTAGATTTAAATGTCTAGGTGAGCAGACATGGACCGGCCAAACAGACATAAACAAGCCAATCAAGTCTTACAGACATAAGTGCGACCTGTTGCTGTATTTTTCCATTTTTTAAATTTTCTGTCTATACTACTTTCCCTAATGAAAAGTCACAACATTTTTCAAGTATCAAAATTAATTTTAAAATTCTGTTTCTAGGACTGGATTCCAACATGAACAGAGATTTGGTTTCAACATAATTGTTACAAAGAGCACCGGAAGGAAAAACATGTAACTGTAGGGAATGGGTATTTTTAAGCATTTAGGCTGTTATCTCTCACTGGAATTCACTGTGACTTTTAAATCATCTTGAAATTACAAACCATAGAATATAGTATTTGCCTATTAAAATAAAGAAAGGGTAGACATGACCCCTTTTAAGACTACAGTGCCATCTGTGACCACTTAACAGTTTGTTGTAGAGCAATTCATTCATTTTACAGTGTGTATTTTGAGTGTATACATAGCACAAGAACTAGATCTCATGAGTGATACAAATTTGTTTCTGAGGAGTAAGGGAATGTGATACCGGGATTTCTCTATGAACTACCTGAAAAGGTTTTCTGAAGGGATTACAAAAGCTTTGAGAAGGAAAGCTAAACAGAGAAATGTGTAAATGCAGTTTGGCTGTCAGCAAAGATCAAGTCTGTATCACCTTTTATACTTCAAGATCTCTATCTATTTATAAACTTCATTTCTAAACCTCTACTTTGCATGTCTTTGACAACCTTCATTCAAACCATATGCAAATACTAAATGTGTTACTGTTAGGGGTAACATGAGATGATTTCTTATTCATTTAATCAGATTAATCTGTTCATTCCAGAAGACTGTGGTTTTGAATTATATTGATATTTGCATTAACAAGAACTGGGTGTCATCTAAGCATGTAGTTGGTTCAGCTTTACGGGGGGCTATCAGAGGATTTTTAGTATTCTGCATATGTCTTGCTTCACACTAAATATGCTCAATTGTCCAAAAGAAGACTGGAGTCATATGAGTATTGTTAAGCAGCTAAGTTAGATGAAAATATGAGGTAAAGCACTGTTGCCTCTCCAAGCACAGCACTTTCATGCTGGCTTAGAAGTATCTTCTACTTACTTGTTTGATAAACTTACAAAAGCATGGAGTAGTTCTAGCCATGATAATCCCATAAAAAGTACTCTCAGATCAGCTGGAGAGTGTGTACAAGGAGCTGCAGAGCTGTAACAGAGTACTGCTGCCTGCAGCACATACACAGCCTGAGAAGACAGGCTCCACCCCTGAATGCACCACTGCATTTCCATAAACATTCATTGTGTTCTTTCAGTTAACAATATATTTTAAAGTTGAAAACAATGAACATGTCTGCTTGAAACATTCAATTTGTGAAACTGGGGAAGTATGTTCATCTCCCATGGCTCCTTTTTCTTTATGTTCTGCCTTAATAAGGCCTCAGCTTTTCACAACCACTGAAGAATTCGAAGAATGCCATTTACCAAGATACCACCCTGCTAATTAAAACTAAATACTTGTTCTGAAAGAATTTCATAGCAAATCTCAAGTCTTACACAGACAGTCCTTTAAAAACCGTAGTATTAAAGCTGTCTCTTTTCCAGATGATGTCTCAGCCTTTCTTGTGCCTTTGCATTCTTTTACTCTATCACAATCGTGAGACTGGAGGCTCCTGTATTATTATTGTTTCTTACCTTATAAGCCTCAGTGTTCAAGAGTTGGTTCTCTTCTTGCTGGGTTGCTTTTAGAGTGTGGCTACACCGGTCCTTGTCAGGGGAGAGAGAAGGAGAAGGGAAGAAAGGATTAAAGGCCGTAAAGGATTAAATAAATTCCTAGATCTTACATTCACTTGGGGCAAGGAAAGATACATTAACGGCTGAAAAAGAGTAACAAACAGCAAGTGTAGCCCCCAAACAATTAATCATCTTTAAATGTACATATTTTCTATATTTTTATATTTTTCTGGACAGACAGATGAAAAATGCAGCTCAGATTTGTTTTCTGTGAGCTGTCATACATAAAAACTCCAAACTGGAAGACTGCTTAGCACCCCAGGACTGGCAGGAAGTCTAAGAAGTCTTCTGGCTACCACAGTGCTGCTGCATTTGCCCTGAGAAACAAATGTGGGCGCAGCACCTACATGTAAATACTTAAGGAATCCAGTCTCCTCACTTAAAAAAATCTAAGCCATGTCTCATTATTAAGACTAGGAGAAAAAACGTATTACGTGTGTCATAAAACCCTTTTTCCTTGAATACCGTAGAACCAAACAACTCAGAAGTCGAGCACAGCCTGCTCAAAAGCAACAGCTTTTGTCAGAGTCTACTGTCTCTTCCAACACAGGCAGATGTAAGCAGTAAAATTCAAAGCAATTCCTCAAGACAGAGCAAATTCCTTGCACTGAGTTTTGCCATGTACCTCTGCACTTTTGGACAGCCGTGTTTTATTATCTCCATAATAGTTCAAAATATTATTCTATGATTCTTGCTTTTACACCTAAAGGAAGGGAGCTCACCACCCTGAACAGCTGCAACTCAGTTTGTAACTGAAAAACCCCACTTCACAGCAGCTGTGAACGTCAAGAGCCTGCTCTGCTTGCATGCAGCATTATGGCAGCTGTGTTACATACCCATACAACATACCTTGTCTCTGAACATGCGGAGCTTGGCAGAAGAGGTAGATATGACTTGATGCATGTAAAACGCTCTCATGTCACTTCCAATATGTATGTACATTCCCCTTTCCCTCATATCCCCACCCAGATGAGATGAAATCACTACTACAGATGATTGTATCTATTTACATAAAATAAACGTATCCTAACGTATTGTTTTGATATATGTATCACTGCGTTTTGGCACAATACACAAATTTTCTACTTATCTGGATATAAAGCATGACTGCAGAGAAAAATAAATTGATAAATGCAGCCATATCTGAATTCTCCAGTTCTGTGGATTGCCACAGGAGTTCCAGTTTTCAAGCCTTTTCCAATCTTGTCGAGCCTCCAGACTTTAGAGAAGGAAAAGAGTTTGTGAAATAACTAAGCCTGAAGCTCACAAACTGTACCCCATTTCAAAAATTATTGAAATATTCTCATTTAACAGTTTCTGAAATGAAATATAGCAGACTTCCAGGTCTGCAACAACTTGTCCTAATTTGCAATGCAAAGTTTTACAAAAGCTTAATGGAATTTAAGGCTTTTTTTTTTTTTTTTTTTAAATCCAGAGACTCATCCTTCCCGAGTCTCAGAAACTGGCCCTGGCAGCCAATAGGGAGGCTGAAGTACTTAATCTATGTTAGACAGCCACATCTCAGGGCAGTTCAAGACACAGAGGAACACACTGGTACTTGCTGCCCATTGTAGCACTAGGAAAAGGTTTGCAGCACTGCCTTTAGACACTGACATGATCCTTCCTATGTTACAAATCACTTTACATTGTGGTAATGTCGCATTTCAAAATATGCCACTTTGGTTTCTTGCATCGAAACGAGAAATGTCTCGTGTACTGTACTAAACTTTCTGCCTTCCTAGTAGATATATTAAGATCTAATCATATTGCTGAAATAATGGGTCTTATTTGCATGCTAGCAATTAAGACTGAAATAGGCAAACTATACAAGAGAAGAAATACGGCTTAAGATTCTTTTTCCCATATTATGAAATACAGAAGTCTCTCTTCCAGACTTACCCTTACCACAGTAGTGTGACATTCCTTACTGACACCAGCGTTTCAAAGCCCTTAGGTGCAGTCAGATTGCCAACACCAAGTTTTCTAAGCATCTGGCTTGTGCAAACTGAGAGCACTGAGATTCCTATATAACAAGAGTTCAATTATTTCTGGTTTCTCAGCTTTGAGAGCTACCCCTGCAGTTTCTGAAGCTGGTTGATACCACCAGAGCATTTTCAATCTAAATTCAAATCAGAAGCTCTAAAAAGCAGACATACTGTTGCTGCGCTTTTGTTGAAGGAGAATTTAACAGCAGTAGCTACACCTGAAGACAACTACTCAACTCCATTAGAGTGAAGCCCAGGTTTTGTGCACACTT
The DNA here is from genome assembly GCA_013400335.1 of Eurystomus gularis. Taxonomy (NCBI): domain Eukaryota; kingdom Metazoa; phylum Chordata; class Aves; order Coraciiformes; family Coraciidae; genus Eurystomus; species Eurystomus gularis. The sequence continues at coordinate 52,236 of VZZY01013185.1, read as the reverse complement.
GCTGTATAAAAGTGAGCAGTGGATAATTATAATGTTTCCTTAATTTTGCAGGAACAGCGCAAAAGTAAAACAGTACAAGTCTAAAGCCCAAAATGAACGATGGCTTGGCGGAGATCGAACTGCGGATGCCCGGGCTTTGTGGCAGGATGGCGGGCAGCGCCGGGGGCAGTACCCGCGGGGAAGGCCGGCAGCGGCCGGGAGCTGCGGCCCAGGGACGTGCCGAGCACTCTGACCGGGCTCCTGCCTCGCATCACAAGGATCTTTGTCTTTTCCCGTCTCCGACTGGCTCTGTTTCCCCTCCTGCCAGGAACCGCCACATTAAACAACCACGCTATTGTCTGAGGCGCTCTATGCGAAAGGCGAGTTTTCAGAGGTGGCGGTTTCAGGGGCACGACAAGGCCGACGTAAGGCCCTGCTAAGCGGCAGGGCTGGCTCCGTACCTCAGCGCAGGCTCGCAGAGTTAGCGCTGGCTTCGGCTCTGCTCCAAGTCGCCGCCGCGGTGAGGGCGGGGGGGG
>VZZY01013185.1:0-51715 GCA_013400335.1 Eurystomus gularis | reverse complement strand
TGGTGCCCTCGGAAGCCTCAGGCCTCCTGTGCTGCAGGGCCACGGGTGCCTGGAGAGAGGGAGCAGCCCCGAGTCCGTCCCGGGGACAGCAGAAAACCTCCACAGCTCAGGGCAGGATTGACGGTGCCCGTGTCACGGCTAACTTGTCATTGAACTACAGTGACAGATACCAGAACCTTCCTGGAAATCTGTTCCAGGTGTTTGCTACTCTTGTACTTTATATATACATGAAAGAAGACGTAGGTTATATATTATTTTGCGAGTTCAGCACCCCTTAACACCGCTCTGCAGAATAGTGCCCAAAGACTGACAGTGTTTCAGGTGAGATCTTACCTCTCTTCCCTCTGTTTTCCACCGTACTTGTAGTTCCCAAAGCCTTGCTGTTGCACTCCAGTTATGGGACAGTTGCTGCTGTTCCTGTGACACTGGTAATGGTGCCCTGAGTTAGGCTGGTTTGGCATGACTTTTTCTTGACAATCTCAGGTTAGCTGTTACTTTCACTTTAAAGTTTCTTAGCATTTGAAAGATACGTATTTGCTGGCATGGTCGAAGGATTTTTCTTGGAATTCAGTGTAGCTGGCTGACTTACACATTTCTCCTTTTCCTCTCTCTTTAAAAAAAAAAAAAAAAAAAAAAGAAAAAACTATGTACTTCCCAGCCTTTGCAATGCTTTTGCCATTTTCTGTCATAACCTAAAATGAACTGTGTCAGGTTTTATTAATTTAATGATTCATTTTAGGACATTCCTGACTGGAATTTTTGGGGTCTGATTCTCCTCACAACATTTCCCAGCTATATCAGTAACAAAATTTATGATTTTCTTACAAAAATCACTATTTTACTTAATCATATATGCTTGACGTGGTCCCCCTTCCACTCTGTATCGTTGTTTACAAGGTCTCTCCCATCCACATCACCCTGCATCTTTTGTTTGCCATCCCAGTCCACCACCTCAGCACCTGATTTTTGCTCATTATCTTGCTCTCCTATCATTCCTGTTTGTTTAATTTTCTGATTTTTTTTTTTAAAGTATGGTGCATAACATATCTATTCTCCACTGAAGACTTGATGACAATCTATTGCAAGCTACAGGTGTCTTGAAGAAGAACCTATTGTTGAAATATTTCCGGTTTTGTCATGCAGAATTATCTTCTGAGTATTTAGCTGGCCTCAATGTGGAAGTGTAGCAATCTGCTTTTAAATTTTCAGAATGGGAAGTGGGGAATCGCCTTTGTTCAGGAGACAATTGTGTTTTATTTATGGACCGACAGTAGAATTATAAACACAGAATATAACCTATTTTTCTTGAAGTCTAGAGAACTGAGAAAAATGAGAGTTAAAATAAAAACAGCAAGACACTTGGGTTTAAAGCGTAACAGTGTGAAGGACCAGGAGGATGTCACCAGCGAGTAATTTTTCCTGTTATGCCTGATGTGCAGGAGCCTTAGCATCTGTTGTTTAGGTCTAAACAGTTCAAAGTCAGACTGTACTTTTCCTGAAATACTGGTTTTTTTAAATCTTTTAAATGTCTTCCTTCAGCATTCCCACACAAACATTTGCAGAGAGGCAAACAGATCTGTTTCTGCCCTATTGAAATTGAATAATACATTAGAAAAACAACTACTTTCAGTTCAACAATTGTTGCCATGTGTGTCATTTCTATGTTGCACGAAAATTTGTAGTGACTTTAGCTTTAGGTTTGTCCCTCTATGCCTTGGTGTAACTGGTGGTGGAGAAATGAGAGTTCCAAAGACTGGCTGGGCTAAAACAAATGCAAGGGGAGTCATTAACACTTAGGAAATTTGGACATATATTGGGCTAGTTTTGATTTACCTTGAAGCAATCAGTGCTACAAATACACAGTAAATGCACCATGAAACCATGCCTGCTTAACAAGAGCAGAAAAAAAAAATCAATTCTACAAACAAAACAGCAATAAAAAAACCATTTGTACTCATTTCTCACATAAGACATAACTTTATACCATGGAACATGACCTCATTTTAGGTACAGCCACTGCCTTATACAATGAGCCTTACAAACCTGCTTGTAAATACAACTCATGACCCATTTCTCCTTTTAATCCTAGTTTTGGGTAAAGGTCCCTTCTGGTACTATTGCAAAAAACCCTTTCAGAGCTGAAGATGGTGTGTCCTTTATGTGGCTACATTGAGGATGTCAACCATACCAGATAAAAAACCCCAAAAAATCCAAAAAACAACCCACCTCCAAACGACAACAACAAAACAATTCACCACAATACCCCACCCCAAACACAACCAAAACAGTTTTAGCATGGAATAAAATTGTCTCTTGCTTTACACTAAACTAGAATCATAGAATCATTATGGTTGGAAAGGACCACCAGGATCATCAAGTCCAACCTTCATCCTAACACCTCTCTAGCCACTAGACCATAGCCTCAAGTGCTACATCTACTCGTTTTTTAAATGCCTCCAGGGATGGTGGCTCCACCACCTCCCTGGGCAGTCTTTTCCAGTGCCCAACCACTCTCTCAGCAAAGAATTTCTTCCCAATATCTAATCTAAACCTCCCCTGACACAACTTGAGGCCATTTTCTCTCATTCTATTGTTAGTAATTTGGGAGAAGAGACCAGCACCAGCCTCACTACAACCTCCTTTTAGGTAGTTGTAGAGAACAATAAGGTCTTCTCTCAGTCTCCTCTTCTCCAAACTAAAGAGGCCCAGTTCCCTCAGTCGCTTTTCCTAAGGCATGCTTTCCAGGCCCCTCACCAGCTCCATTGCCCTTCTCTGGACCCGCTCCAGTTTATCTTGTTGCATGGGCACCACATATCTTAAGAGACCTAACGACTCAAATGATTTCTTTTTTATAGCAGTGAAGATAGGCTTGAGATGCCTCATGCAACAAATTATTATTTTGATTAAGGCCTAGGTTACCTTGGCCTGTCTGATAACTTCTACCACAGGCTGATTTTCACAATAAATATGGGCTTTTAATCACAAGTTTTCTACAACCGCCACAAAAACTTCTGATGTAAGCCGTGTAATGCTTACTCGCTGCCTCCTCCTGCGTGCAGGGTAAGGCTGTAAGCCCCATTGATCTGCACAGGAAGCAAATCCACACTGCAGAAATGATGCAACTTCATAGTTCTCTATTATTGTCCTGAAAGTAATTTCCTTATATCTTGCTGGTTAGCAAAATGGACACCTGACCAGCACCAATCTCAAAATTCATAGCAGAAAGACAGCCTTCTCTCTAGTGAAGACAAACTTTGACTGCTGAGAGCCTGTCGAGCTTTCATAAACTGGCGTTCCAGGAATGGTAACATTCATTTGACTTAGTTTCCTCTGTACCAGATGAGCCATATCAAGAAAAACTGCCTGACTGCTAGTAAATCTTTAGTTTAAATTTCATTACCAAACTCACAAGCTGTAACTGTAAAATGTAACTGGAAGCATTATCTATTATGCTTAAAACTGCAGTTTGAAGATGCTATGTGTAATAAAAATTCTGTTCCACGTTTAATGAATGACCTAAAATAAATTTTTAGAAAAGTAGGAGAAACACAGAACCTTGTCCTTGCCATGGCTGGGACTTGGAATTAGATGATCTTTGAGGTCCCTTCCAACCCAAACAATTCTGTGATTCTACAACCATCACCTCCTTATATTGTTTGGAAGATCCCACAGAAGTATCTCCTAGACTAGAGCAGCACACCTGAAGAGGCTTGCCTCCTCCTCACTGCTGGGGAGTGGCACATAGCAACCACAGACAGCAGGGAGTTGTTCTGCAGCAGGCCATGCAAGCATCATGCAGCTCTGCTAAAACAGAGTTCCCAGGTGGATGACTTGTGCAAGCTCAGATTTCTGCTTTACATTTTCGCTCAGCTCTGATCTATGCCTTGCCAACAGTCTGTTTATCTACGTGAACTTTAGCTTTGACTGGAACTTCACCTTGCGTTGCCTCTAGGTGGTTTAGACAAATTAACTTTCTCCTGTGCCGGCTGGTTTCTCTCAACCCAAGGCTATCTCACTGGGGCCTGGTGTGCTCCAACGCTGCAATGCCCTGCAGCAGGGTTGGGCCGTCTGTTTATATATAAACATGTGGCACGCTCCACCTGTATGAGTGTTTGGTCTTGCATAGCTAGCAGATAACAGGGCTGTAAATTTTATTGCTAAATATTATAAACATAGATCTATGATTCCCCCCCAAGAACTGTGTTTTGGGCCTGATTTGATCTCTCTTTTACCAGTTTTAGGTGCATATAGCAGGAACACATGACTTATGCAGGAAATAGGGTAAAACTCTGGTTTGCTTTTCAATAGCACTTGTGAGTTTTGTTTAACATAATACAAACAATTCTTTTAAAAGGTTATTAGGTCACTTTTCATCAAGATGCAAAGATAAATGATTAAAATAATGTACTTATTTCCATAATTTTCCATTAAATTATGTACCCATACTGTATAATATGTAATATTATATATCCATCATGTATAACGAACATGACATTTTTCTAGCACCGTTCTAAGAACAGCTATTTCTGTTCTTCTGTATTCTGTACGTTACTGGGTTGTGTCTTTTTCCTGAAAATGTCTCTGTCTAAATGAGTATTAACACAGATATTTTTCCCCATTGTTTTTCCTTCTACAGATTCAGAATTCTTCACCACAGAGAGCTGCTATTGCTGTACAGATCCTCTCTACATTCTCTCAAACTGCCCAGGAATTTACAAGGTAATTTCAGGTCTGTCACATAACACTTGAAGCATAGTATCTAAAATATGTGATTGTGTTCTCTTATTCATAGCATGAACATTTTGTACCATTTACATAATTTTTAAAGTTCCTGTAAAATGAAATAAATCATACACTAGAAGCTCTTTCTTTGGAAAGATACTCAAAAGTCTTAGAGGAAAAAATGTGAAGCACTTATTCACTCCAAAAATACCAGTGAAAACTTAAAATTGAACGCCTTTGTAGGCTTCCTCCAGAAAAAAAAGCATATGCAGACAAATGGGAAAGGGAAGTTTATGTGACATATTTGCATTTGATTTCAACCTTAAATTGCACACAAATCAGAATCATTACTGCACTGTTGTCTTTCCTGAGTGGCTTTCAAATTTTGTTTCTAGTTTAGCTGCAAAAGCTAACAGCAGTATTGCAAGTTGCAGTGGTGTGCAAGGGTTTGCTTTGCTCTTCGTATCTCTGGACACTATGAAACCCCTTTTCACATGTTTGCTTTTCATTAACTGTACATATGGGGATGGGATATAATGGGTTTCTTTCTGTACAATCATGGGTAAAAGGTCAGAGGCTTTAAGACCTACAGTAATTTCAGATATGGCTTCTTGAAGAATCCCTTTCAAGAAAGGAAACAAAAATTAAAGCTAAACACAACAAATATTAACTTCATAATGGTTCTAGGTTGTTCAGTCAATATTAAACTGATAAAACTAATCTAAAGAGAAGTACATTATTTCAGAACACAACTTTCCAGATTTATAAAGAGATTTTTATGATGAAAATAATGCTTAACTAAGAGTGTTTATTTTTGCATGCTTCATTGTAATTGTCTACATTCTAAGATTGTTAATATGCATGACTATATCTTTTTGTGCTTGGATTCTTAGGTTTCATGTGATGTTTATGCTTGTAGTGATATAAAAGGTCATTTTATTTGAATGTACAGTGTCTTCACTTGTTACTACTTAAGTGATCTTCTATTACAGAAGTTTACAAATTGCACGGTAACAGAATTAATGCAGTCACAATCTATATGCCATAGACCCTGTGAAGCTGCAAATGCAGTTACACTTTTATCACCAATTCAGCCAGTGGAAAGCCTCATTGTTATGTACATCATCAACATGTGAGCAGCATGTTGGGTTCAGCTATTCCACAGCTCTTCTGCTTTTATCTTACAACTGTTATGTGAAACACGTTGAATTAATTACATTTCTTGCAAAGCATGCCTGTTATACCATGGAGGTGTAGGGTGCACCTGTTTACCAGTACTATGCAGAAGCAACTGCAGAATGATCAGTGCTGTTTAAATTCTGGTCCGTTACAGTAGTGCTTTCAAACCAAATAATGACAGATGCAGAAGGTTACAGAGAAGACAGCTCCTGCTGAGTCTAAAAATGTGTATAATGAGGTTCAAGTATATATACTTATTTGGTAATTAAAAGTCTGATATTGTAATCCTTTGAAGATCCATTGCAATTCAGTTTAAGTAGGTCTGTTCCCTGGAAATGCATGTTAACTCCTTTCTGCAGGAAAGGTAAGGAGAGGTTATTGTGTCTTTAGGGGGCTGCACCAAGGAGATAATTACACACTGTAAGATATAATCGCACGGATAGACTAAGGAGTCTAGGGCAAAGCAGGATGATGGTGTTTCTCTGAGTACCTTTGACTGCAGTATAGAGAACTGCACAGCGTTACACTTCTTAGCCAAGCACACAATAACCCACGTATACTATATCCTTCTTGTCCTCTGTGCCTGTCAGCTGTCATGGTAACAACACTGCTGAGCAGACTAAAGGGAAAGGGATTTTAAGGTCTCATAAGTGGGAGAAACAGAGGCAGGCCTTGGGGGATATGCTTTGGGATTTTGAGGTCCCACAATCAGAAGTGGGTGTGGCAATTTTGAAATATCTTCAAGCTCTCTAGAACAGCTTCGATAATTGGAAAAGTCATTGATAATTACTCGTACTTTTAGATTGTTGGTCTGCAAAACTTTTAGATACTGGGTTCATAATAAGGTTAAAAGGCTTAAATAAGTGAATGAATTTTGAATTTTGAAAAGGTTAGTATAAGTGAACATATACCCACTATTAAGCAGAATCCATAGCGTTAGTGAATTGGGTTTTGTGCTGTCTTTTGAAACTGAGGTAATCCTTCATATGAATGTTAGTCAAATCACAGCATGTCTTTGCCTTTCCCAAAAGGAACACCTTTTGTTCAGAATGACTGCTGTCACATTTAAACATCTCAGCTGTAAATTTCTTTCAGTTTCATTTCTGTTCAACATACGTGCTGAGTCAGATCACCAGCAAAGCAGAAACAGTACTTTAATATTAGCAGATCATTCTGTTGTGATCTTGCGACTCTGAGCGGTGCCTTATAAACCCTGATGTGCCACACATACAGGCCACACACTACTATGTACTGCTTAATAGAAAGCTCTTCTGACCCAGAACTGTTTTGTTGCTAATTCTGAGAAATTCAGAACAAAATCTTGCTCCTCTTAAGTTCTTTATTACCTCTAGCTGAACGCTGCTATGTAGTGCAACAGTTCCTACAGCTCAGGCTGGTGACTGGAAAACCTTAGTCTTCTGCTGTTGATGACCTTGAATCTTTCTAGACAGTAAGCAGCAGAAAAATGATGGATTTCCCTTGTTTTTTCCCAGGCTGCTCTAATTTACAGACAACAGAAGCACAATCTAGGCCTTTAAAGAGACACCCATAGCATACGAAAAAGCCCTGTTAATTCTCACATGAAATTTCAAACTTCATTCATGTAGTCTGTGCCAACTTACTGCCTCACCTCAGATATGACCATTCATTCCAGACCTCAGTTTTCAAATCTGCAAAATGCAAATAAATCAGTTTCCTGCAAATGATGCATATTTTACATGGAAGTCTAATGAAGACAATTTTATAAAGCGTTTTCCTTCCTCTGGAAGCAAAACATACACTGGACACAAAGGAAAATACCAGTCTGCATTTAATACATGAAAAAATCTGTCACATCCTAGCAGTGTTCAAGTGTAAGTATAAAGCAGATGAAGCACCAAGTTTGTAAAGCAAATCCATGTAATTATGTAATTGCTGTGAGAGACTAACTGCTCTCCCTGTAGTTTTACCAGGCAAACGGACTTGTGTGGATTCCTTTACCTTGAGCTGTGCTGCCAAGTTCAGGCCATCTCTTGCTTCTGTCTCCTTCAACACAAGCCAGGCAGATTCCTCAAGACAAAGAAATGAAAAAAAAATTGTAAGATATTAATGAAAAGCTTGTGGACCTGGGCAAAAGACCAGTCTGTTGGGCTTTATTAAATGGACTTTGTTTTTTCACAGTATGGGGAAAACTGATTCAATCTTTCCTCCAGTTACTGGCATTTGTTTACTCATTGGTTTAAATGGACGCCATAAGGTTTTAAACTTGGGCAAGACAAGCAGGACGCGTAAAGCATCTCCTTCTTCTGTTGTGGTAGGATGGCCAAGTTGGTGTTTTCAATTTCTAATAAAAGTTTTCATAGGAATAGTTGTTCTGCTCAGCAACTGGCTACGGGCATGAACCCGGAAAGCTCACTGAGCTATCAAGACAGACTGCTGTTTGGGCATCGCGTGAGCATGGTGGGAGGTTGTAATGGTTTCATGACACCCTCTGCCTACTCCTTCCTAAAAAGAAAGTACGGACTGGTAATAGATTTCAAAAGTGAATAGTGGCTTTTTTAGTGTTTCAGAATGAAACAGACTCTAAAAACTGGAACATCTGGCTGATTTTTCAGTAGGTCAACAAGCACAAGCTGGAGACAGTATGCTGGGCCTTAAAACTTAATTTTCTTATAACTTCATGAGTACTTAAAGGTTAGCACTTGCCTAACTGCTTTAGCTGCTATAATTCAAATCAAGTCTGTACATATTTGCAGAACTCTCTGCACATGCTACACAGACCTGTGTGTTTTGTACATGCAACTGTCCACCAAAATCTAATGTTGAATCTTTTTATAAATTTCAGGTGAAAAAATTCCTTTCCAAATATAATCTGCAAACCCAAGCTAGTGAGCAGGTGAATAATCTCATAAATACATTGTAAGACTGTAGTATTACAGCAGACAGCTTTACTGCTGGATCACATTCATAAGAATAGCAACAGCCCAACCACCCAAGGAACTCTGTAAGTCAAACAGAAATCACTATAACATTAACATTCACAAATTACAGGAGGCAGTTAATACTTCTGATGTGTCTAAAACAAAAACTTCGAAAATTCTTAAGTTGCAGGCTATTTGCTCATTGGTGCTCTGAATTCACACTCCAGAGTTTAGGTTAGCCCTTGCTCTGTTGTGTTTGTTGGTGTTATTCCGCCTCCAAGCAGTTATTTGGGATAACAGGCCACTTCCGCCATCACCTGTCTCATATGGCTACAATGAAATAACAGCAGCATTAAAGGATTAATCTGACTGCAACTGATGGCTTCCGTTTCACTCATGTTCCAGAATTTTCATGTTGCTATCACTGCATTTCTAACTTAGCTTTTGCTTAAGTAGACCTGACCTATGTTATCTACAGCTTGCTTGACTGCTTCATTTTCATATTATCAGTTATCATCAACAGGTTTTTCCACAGCTATGACCTTATTTTTCTCCTTCTGCACAGGTTTAGGAATGTGAAATACACTTTGATAGAGAGAAAAAAAACCCAAGTAGTCTAGAGGGCTTTCAACCTTTAAGGGCTACCTACTAACTTGCCAGGGGATAAATGACCATGCCTCTTTGCATATTTATTTGCATAAATACTAACACAAAAAATTGCACAAATTTACAATATTTGCTTTAAATAACATCCTATATGAAAACAAGAAATAATATATTGCAAACCTGCCGGTGACTTACAATTGTCCCATCCTTTCTTGTGGGGGGAAGATTACAGGTTGTCATGTTTGTTGACTGCATCCCTTTTATACTGAAGTGGTTTAAAAATACTGAAGGACACACATGGTATTCTAGGACAACAATCATTGCTCTACTTGCTCGCTTACCACATATCTGCTTAAGGTGTATGGAGACAGGATTACATAAATGCAGATTTGAAGAGTATCTTGCTCCATAACTAACCAGACTTAGCTCATATTTGCCACTTCCAAACAGAACAGGAGTTGATTTTATGGTCCTAGAAAAATATTCCGATGTTTTAAGCTTTGCATTTTTTGCTAGAACAAATATGGGGTAAAAAAAGCTTAATGTGTCGACAAAATAAAAAGTGAACATCACCTGTTTACTAATGAGGCCATATGTGAGATGACATATAAGTTAAGAGAGTCTCAGTGCATAGCATCTTTTAGACCTGTAACTCTGTACACTCTCTATCATGGTACTATGAATGGAGATGGCATTCAGTGCAAAGTGAGATGCTTTTTCAGAGAAACAATTAAACAGGCATGCTAATCCTATCAAAGAACCTACAACTTCAGAACACATGAGACTAACTCTGTAGCAACCCAGTAAGTTCTCTGTGGGTGACAAGAAAAGCGTCAGATAAATTTTGCTCTAAAGTTTTCCTGTTATAGAGAGGGAGAGAGATCAACTACTTGATGGAAATAGGAAGGATCCTGTAGCATCCCAGGAACTGGTAGTTTTCAATATTTGCTTTGCATGCAGGATGTGTGTTTGTTCACCATCTTTTACAAGTGGTATTCAGTCCACAGAAAGAGACATCTGTCTCCTTTAGCATGCATGTTTGTACTGTCAAACTGATAGAATTGCAAAGGAATTAACTCAAAGTTAAATGAAAAGTAATGCTCATTTAAGCAGGTCTACCCAATTTAACTCAAAGTAATAGCTCTGGTAAGGCCTGCTTATTAGTATTAACTTTAACTTGTCCTGTAGAATTTTGTGGTTAAGATATTTCCTATCAAGTTATGTAATATAATCTGAACAACAACAAGAAAACCCTAAACCCCTCACCTTTGTGGAAATATTACCTGTTTCACTGCAAAAAAGAAATCATCATGCAAGTTCAGGGGTTAAAGAAGTTTGAACATCCTGAAGATACCCCCAACCTGGGCAAGGAACAATTGTTTCCAGTGCCAAAATTGAAGAGCAGGTCCAAGAGAATTCCTTAGCCCTGAGCTAAACAGGGCTGTTCACAGTTGTGGCAGGCCTAGGGTATGGAAGGATCTTGTAATACCTCACTGAAGCTACAGCAACACTGTGCCCTACAAAGCAACACACAGGGACAGTGAGTACATAGCAAACCCCTCACCCTTTCTTCTTCCAGGCAAGAATTGTGCTATATATTTTTTTTTTTTCTTAATAGAAGTAAAACCTATAATTAGAGGTCTGCCCACTTGCACTACAGTGAAATGCAGCTATGTCCTACGGGCACGGCAGTTTAACTTGAGTTGGGTGATGGCATTATCAGCATTAAATAACCAGGTTCCCAGTCAATAAGGAAAAAAGATATCCCTCCACTTTCTTTGAACTTCTTGCATTCTTAGCACTCTTCCCATAAATGATTTAATAGCTGCTCTATTCATAGGAAAATGTATTGCTGAAGCTAAACGGTGGGGTTTTCTTCCCTCCACTCTCACTGGAGGGAAGCATAGTAAATTAAGCCTGATTTGCATGCAGGTTTGCATACACAAAACTCTTGTCATGAAGTAGCAAACAATAAGCTGCTCATGTCAGAACACATTGTTCAAACAACGGGCATAAAACAGCTACTGAGCTGTAAAGCACATCACTCTTACTCTCCTGCTCTGTGTTACTTTGCCACAACAAATCTACACCTCTAAAAAGGCAACAAAAATAAACGGAGAGGCTTTGTATCTCTCACTGTGCTGCAGTCCAAATAACCTCCATTGCTTTGTGGGACATCCTGATGAGGGAAATTTGGAGTATGCAGAATGTCTGAGTATGAACAGCTTGCCCTGATGACACCAATGCCACCCCTCTCTCTCAGTGTGCTGCCTGGAAGCATGCATCACTTCCTTTATTGGGCAATGTACAATTAGCTACTATCTGTGTAATGTTGCCATGAAACTTTTGGCATTACAGTGTTAAGCAGACTGCTTCTGCAATTGGTGGCTTCGGAGGAGTAAAAGCATCTTACTAGTCCAGCTCAACATGCTGATATGATAGATCACAGAGACACAATTTCAAACATGGGGAAAAACTCTCTTGACATGGTATGTAGTTACATTAGAGCTTCTGAGAGCTCTTCAGCAAAAGTACTGGCATGCCAAGGTTTAGCTCTGTTTACCTCTTGGAACTACACATGCAGAGTTGGACGCTAACACCTGCTAGTGCCTACTTACCTTCCGTATCTTCTGGAATCTGCCAGAGGAACAGAAGCAAGGGGAACTAATTACTGTAACTCATCACTAGTAACTAGGAGGCAGCAGGAGAGATTTTTGACTGGAAAGGATTGAATGAGAGCAGTACTAACAGTTCAGGGCAGTTACCTCACCAAAGCATGCCTAACATCTGAAGAATACTGCTGGCACTCCTTGTCACATAGAGAAAGCATGTTTAAGAAAATTTAAAAGACGTTAAGTGCAGAAAGCTTCTGTCACCTGAGAGTTAAGGGTGCTCCCTCCAGATGACCTCTGAAACGCTTAGCAGAAATGAAGGACCCCTTCCAACATTAAGAAACATGTCTGCAGCAGACAGACTTCGCTATGTGTTTTGGCACCCATTTGCATTTAAAATGCACTCAGCATACACTGCAGAAGCTAGTTATTTTCCTATGAGCCAAGTGCCTGCAAACAGAATTTCCTAGCCTCGTGACTCTATGATTGTATGAACGGAGATAGCTGATTTTGCTCTGCCTCCTGTGCTCTCCCTTGTGATTTTTGACTCTGGCTGTTGTATGAATGTGCTGCCCTACTAACTGCATATGTCTGATCCGCCGCGGTCTACTACTGCAATCCTACATGCCCACATTGAAATAATTCACGTGCCCCACTTCATCTGCCACTGAAGTACAGTTGTACCTTGTATGAAATGGATGTCTAACAAGTGAAAGCCTTGCCATGTTACATTTTAAGGACACAATGTTAATAAGTATAGCTCCTAAACTTAAATCTGGAAACCCAACCAGGGAGCTAGAATCCTGTTAGGTAAATTAAGATATGGCAAGGGCAGTACAGGTAACTTGGTTATGTGGATCACAGACTTCTAACTGGGACCAAAATGACTAGGAACTCAGTTGTATGTTGTTCTGGTAGTTTAAGATTGCATCACTACCTGCTCACACTGCTCTTTTTGACTCAGAAGAGAACAAATACTTGTAATACCTCCTTGTCAATGGCTGTCAAAGTGATGTGATTCCATGGGATTATAATTAACATGGGTACATCTGTTCTAGCAGAAAGACTGTAATTGTGCATCATAGAAAGCACTCATTTCCTAAGCACCACCTTAGAGCCTATGTACCAGCAACTGCTTTGCTGCTTTGAATTAAGAGGAGCAGGTTAGTAACTGTCAACCATCCTGTGCTAAACTTAAGAACACTTAAGAGGGACATATGGGAGACAGATACAAATAAATTCAGGAAAATCTAAGGATTGTGGCATGAACCAAAAAAATATGCTGGTATAACTTAGCATGCCCTCAACAATTTTTTCCTGGCATGTTTATGTTTGCTCATGTGTGAATCTTAAAAATTGACTCAGGCTAATGCTATCTAGCTGTTTTGTTCTTGGCTCCTGTGAAGATAATGGGTTAAAAAATGGGGTTTATTAAATTTTAAAAAGGGATAAAAGATGAGATCAACTAATTGAAATCAAAGCAGTTAGATGGCCTGCTTCATGCATGGGCATGCTAAGAATATCAGATGCCTAACATCAGCTGGAGACATAAAATGGTCAAGTAAAAAGCTGGTGGCTGTAAAATTGCTGGAGCAAGAACAAAAAAAGGAAGAGCAAAAGAAGTTAAAAATAGGATCTTATTAATGTACAGCAGGACTATGAATATGCTCTGCTGCACACCCCTATCCCCCACAAGTACTTTAGAGACCTGTAAAGACTCTTCAGCTCTCCATTAATTTAGGTTCTGCTACTACAAACAGAAAATTAAGTATCTGATTTCCACATATCATTTCCAACGCTAGATTTCGTTAAGGACTTCCCAAGCAACAGGTTCAATTTTTGCTCATCTGATGGTCATTTCTGACAAAAATCAGCGTTTACCTCTCTGAGTAGAGAAAAAATTCAGTGACCAGGGAAGCATTTTACAGTGGTCTATTCAAATATAATTGTAAAAGAAAATCTGGAAAAACAATACATCCATTAATCACTGCCTTAGGCCCCAATCCAGCAAACTACTGTGTACCTGCAGAGGCCTTCTGAAGCCAAAGGGCATTAAGAGGGGTTCTGATACCCACATGTTGGTGGTATACTTTGCAGGGCGAGATGCATCAGCCATTGCTGGCTTAAACAGGCAAGGAGCTGAGCTCTCCACTTTCAGTTAAAATAGAGGGGAACTGCGGTCCATGGTACTTCGCAAGACTCCATGAGAGAAGATTTTATCAGGAATCTTTGTCAAAGGAGCAATTAATAGCTTTAAACCAATTAACTTAAATAGGAAATGAGTAGCATGCAGGTTAGAAATTAGGATTAGCTATTTCTAGAGCTGGCTTGACTTGCCACCTTGCTTCTTAAAGAGCAATTGGTATCATATACTGCACAAGGGTAAAATAATAGTTTGCTGCAAAGAGATTTGGAGAGGAGAGCTTCTAAGATTCAAAAAGAATCAAAACCAAGTTGAGGTAAAGCATAATTTGTATTGCAGATTAGCCAATACAAGACACAAATTAATTTGAGAGAGGTATTCTGAAAATGAATTTGCATAGGGTATCAGCAGGTAGTATATCATGCAAGTCCACTCAGAAAGGGCTGAGTAGATGAAAGTGCTTACAACCAACTGGATCTACAATGTAATTAAGAAAAACTTCAGAAAAACTTCAGTGTCTTTCTGTACAGCTACTGACAGCCTTGTAGGGTTCTAGCACATGGCAAGTAGCAACTGAAATGTACTTAACAGCAATACCTGCTGGACTACAGCAATACAGATCCTTGCAATTGTCAGCACTTAAAGCAGGAAAAGTCAGAGGTTCTGAGAAGCATACAGCAGGCTCTTAGTTCATACTTCACATACCCTGCAGTGTAGCTATGTAGGCAAAAATTCCCATAGGTCTGGGTCAGCTGTTTCCAAGACCCACTGGGAACAGTTTTAAGGATTGCTGTGAAGTGCCATGAGCTGGGAGCATTATGAACTGGCAAACCTACTGGGAAGAAGCTCATCACTTCCCTCACCTGGGAATCTTTTCACATGAAGCAACAAAGAAACTATTGATGCTACTGAACAGTGAAGAACTTAATAATGTACCCCATCAAGAGAGAAAGATTAGTGATTGTAATTCTGAATGGATCTGGCAAAATCCCCACTGCTATTTACTGGAGAAGTAAATACTGGCAGGACTGGAATGTGATTTTTCTTTACAGATACCAGCACCACACTTCTTGGTGTCAGCTTTGAAAAAGGACTAACATTTAAGCTCTCAGCAGTTTATCATCTGGAAGATCAGGCATTCCAGAACCTTACAGTTAAACACAAATCAGGGCAGTGTGTGCTGGCTGTCACTTGCCACTGATGAAATGGGGAAGGCTGTGTCCCCCAGCCCTGCAGTCTGTCACAGCACAAGATACATCTGCACACTGAAGTCTCTCATCATAATCACCCCAAAACTGATTCAGCACAAACTATCTAGGTTAACGTTAGCAAGTCTTAGTAGTATTTTTCCTGAGCCTGATTCACTCCAACTGAATGAAAGAAAGAAATGGTTACTTAAGCATTTGTGCAGGTAGAATTATCAGGATGTGAACGCAGTAACCACCTACAGGAGGGGGTGAGGAGTGGCGGAAAGTTCACAGGCAGCCAGAACAGTGAAGGAGCAGCTTCAAAGTGAATATTAAACCTGCATTCATAATCTAGACAAACCACTACTATTAATAAAGTAAATAACAGCATAGAATGACCTTTGATTACTTCATCTAATGCAGTGAAAAGCTTCACAACAAGCTTAGCCCTTAAAATAAATACGAAGCACAGAGTAAATTGCCATACAGATTAATTACATGTCCTGCACATGGACTGTAACAACACATTTAGCAGATCTCACCACTAACAGCTCTCCATTGTAACCTCATCATTACTGCAAACTTCGTATGTAATGCTGCCCCCCTGTACTCTCCTCCTGAGCTGCCTGAAATTATCTCATCAATGAAGGAGTTTGGATTTGGCAGATGAGCAAGTCTTACACTTATGTTACCTTGTTGGGGCTTCATTTTGCTTGTAGATTTTGCAGTGAATTTTTTTTGTTTGAATGTTTTTTTTTTTCTAAAGAGAAATTGTTGGTTACAAAGCATTTTGTTCACAGCATTACAGGTTTAGGAGTAGTTCTTGAGTTGTAGATGGGGCTCTAACTGGATTGCTGGGGCATAAAGGACCCTGAAAGCTCCATGTTTTCAGCTAAAGCAGCACCTTCTATTACAGGACTCCATGGTTTGCAACTGATCCCATGACTAGGTGGAACAATACTGAGGCTGTGGTACCAGGAATCCCTGGCTGCCCAGGGATGTGAAACCCTAAATCACTAACATGGTTTGGGTTTCAACACCCTCCCTGGTACTAGAGGGTTGAAGAGTCATAGACTCCACTGCTGCAGACCCAGGAAACAGTGGAATAAGAACCTGTGGGAAGGTGTGTCTAACGAGGTCAATGACAGTGAAGCTGCCCCAGTGATTCAGCAGCAGTATACCTCACACATGTAGGAACTCATTACTCATTTATCTAGTTAAGACACATTGCCTGCCAGTGAAGGCTTCTGATGTTTGCAGTTTCAATATGGCAGAAGAAAAGCAAGTAGTAACCTATTCTGACCCAGAGTTAACTCAACATTTAACCCAGGAACAAGTAATTGCAGTCATGGAACACAGTTTCCACAGCGGCATGTGAAGATAGCTGCATCTCAACACAAAATACACTCTAAGAATAATGAATGAAGAATCTTTACGGACAAAATTACACAGAACTCTTATAGCCAAAATACTCCTTTCACGCAGCATCAGTATGTGTATAAATCAGACCATAGGTCTGTAAAGATCAGCAATGTCTTCTAGTTACAGGTCCCAATTTAACGGCTTCTTCAACAGCATACTTAAAACCAACACAAACTCAAAACCCCACCCCTAAACCCCAGGTGCTTTTCCCAAAAAAAGCCCTACGTTTACTACATGGGTAAAATATATGAATAGGAGCATTACCTTCAACAGAGCAGTGCTGTTGCTCATGTAAGAATAGGAGGTAACTTTCCCTGCAGATGCTAAACTGATGTGCAGTAGCTCCAGGAACGGATCAATACAGCAGGTTATCTAAACCAGTTCTCTCTGAAAAACACAAAAATACAGCTGAAGAAGAGGGCTCCTAATTTGTTCTGGTACAAAGTAGTTCTGTTTTGAGGAGAAATAGATTACATCGCTTGCAATCATGATTCCACTCCTCCTTGAACAGCAGCTTACTTCTCTGAGCCAATGTGTCAAGCCAGCAGAATGGCTGCAGGGGAGCTGGTTAATCCCTGTGGTCAGAGGACCCACTGGAAAGCTTACCTTTGTCTGTGAAGAGCTGGCTTTTTGGCAGCGCTTCCTCATTACACAGAAACCAAAAGAGGTATTTGTTTGGCAGCATCTGGGAAGCAAGAAGGCACAAACTTTTGTCCTCTTGCATACCTATATGAATTACCTTTCATCATTTGGGAGTAGGAAATAGGAGAGTCAAACAAAATGCTGAATTACAAAGGAATTGCTTTCTACTTCTTAGCATAATTTGCACCTTATTTTTCCCACGCATTTGCTCCCCATAAATCCATTTTCCATTTCAGTACCTAAGAAACCAATTTCCTCTTGGTTTTGTGAACCATATACTCCACAGGAACTATAATTCTAAGCAATTTGTTGTAGGTCTGCTGAATCCAAGACATAATAGCACTGGCTGCATTTCTCAGCTGTCAATGAGGAAGTCTCTCTGTAACAAACGCTGCTAGCTGTTAAGTTGCAGGGCACACTATGGCCCACCTACTGGGCTGAGATTCTGGGAAGGGCTGTAAAATTCCAAGGGTAGCAGTTACAGCTCAGGCCTCTGCACATGCCTGACTTCAGAGAACATTAGAGTCATGGAGAAGGACACCACCAAAGCATGATTTCAATTTTTTCTTAAGCAACACTGATAGCAGTGTAGGTAGGTTTCAACTCCCAAGTAAGAACTTACCACAGTGGGTATAAAACTATGAATAATCAGAGCACTCTTAATAGTGAAAAAGGTTAAACAGAGAAGAAAGAAAGAAAAGAAAAGAATGCAAAGCATGTGAACATATAGTCTGGCTTCTGACATTTTAAATGATCAGCACCACTTAGCTCCAGCTGGGAAAGTCTAAGGATTATTTTTATTTAGTGATTGTATTTTGCATAATAGCCACCAATTATATTCCTCAGGCATGCAAATTTGGATTGCCTAGACACACGCTCAGTCTCTTACCTCATGTGACTATTGTACTGCTCTTTCCTCTCGAGAATTGCACAACTCAAACTATTAAGGAGACATTTAAAGAAAGTAGTATAATACACACACAGAAGTACACACTTTTCTATACAAAGACTTTATTAAAAATGCTTCTGGGGTGACCCGTAACAAAACTGCCCATGTAGAGTTAAAAAAAAAATCTAGACAAAATGGTATCTATTACAATGCATTAGTACGTTCTGTATCATTCCAAAGGTCTGGTCAGTGCCCAGATGTGAACAGTTAAACCTGCTGTCTATACATGCTGCACACTATCTAGTTTGAGATTATCCTCTACATGAATGTAGAGCTTGATTCAAGTCCTGGCTTGAAAAAACTTCATATATATTTTGAAATGGAGTTTATGGCTACGATAGAGTGTAGGAAAAATAAGCATTATTTCTCATATTTACACATGGACAGACAGGACAGACTTTTACAAAACAAAAAAAACAGTACAGGGAATTTTGCAATATCTGCAGCTGATAATTTGAAAGATCCAGCCTTTGGAATTGAAACTTGGAGAGTTAAACTTCTACCTCCCTTTTCTTCTTCCCTCAGCATCCCCCCTCTATAACCAAATTCTTTGCTCAGTAGAAATGATTAATGTAGAATGTTAAGACAGAATAAATGTGTTTTCTTCTTAGAAAACACATGTATTTTATATATCTATTCACAACAGATCCCGTTTTCCTTATGTGAATAGATTTGCAAGTGTAAGGCAAAAAAAAAAAAAATTGACCCTGTAATTAGAATTGAAAACAAAGATCCAACTGCACTAGCAGAAGACAATTAAGTTTTGTTATACTTTCCTTTGGTTTTAAAATGTTGTGTCCATGATGATGCTTGCTTGCTTCACAGCCATATTCCCCTTGGGGTAGAAAGAGGATCAAAATTTAGACACTGCATGCATTAGTATGAGAGGAACCCAAATACAGCACTCACCATTCAAGTGTTGGTTGTTACTCATTATACAACAGTTTTTATTATAGATCCTTCAGTGTCTCAGAATAGCTTTGGCCAAAGAACTTTTTAAGCGTGCCTAGTACAGGCACCTGTACCAGCAAGAGGGGATATCTGCAGATACAACCACATTTCTATTAGCACTTTAAAAGCATAGCAGTGTTACTGCCGTGCCAGAAAAAGCTTCCTGGCTAAGGCAAACAGTAACTTCTCAAGGATGTATGCAGAGGACCGTAGCTGGCAGCAATACAAGCAGTGCCTCAGGAGAACTCTTCACTGCTCTTGCTGTTACGATCCCTATTTTTAATGTGGAGCTGCTAAATGTGGAGTATTTGTGACTTGAAAAAGTATAATGGGTAACAAGTTTGTGGCTGTCAGAAGGTAGGATGCAGTGTGGGTCCCAGAGACAACAGGCTAATGCTAATCATCTGCCCATAGACCATTTCCTCTTACGAATAGCTATACTTTGGTGTCTTAGAATCCTTCATTTAAAGCTCTGTTCCTTCCCTGGAATACAGTGTGTTGTTTGTGCTGATACTGTTGTAAAAATGGGTGTTAAACTGGTTGAGCACAGAGCTGCTGTAGCCTAAATGGCTGGAAGGCATAGAATTGGACCACTCTCCCACACTATGACTGGGGATATTAGAGTGTGGAGAGTAGGAATTAAAGCCTACAATATTCTGTCCCATTTTGTCAATGGGTTCAGAGTTGAGTCCCAAAGGCACCGAGCGGCTCCCTGAGTTAGAGCCGTTAACGTACGCAGTCATGCTGGAGAGAAAGTTACTGAGGCATGGGCTACTGGAAGATGGAGGTGAAGATCCCTTCTCAGGTGAACTGTCAGTCCCAGGTGATGAGTTTTCCAAGATATCCTGATGCTCTACAGCTTTGGGGCTGCCAGTCAGGGAACTATCCTCTGATTTCTCAGATACAAGAGTGGCAGCGCTTGCCCCAACATCAGACTTCCTTTTCCTCTTCCTGCGAAAGTTTCCATTGTCAAACATCTTTTCACAGTTCGGGTCCAGAGTCCAGTAATTCCCTTTTCCTGTTAAAGTGAACAAAAGCACATTTTCAGTTTAAAAATACACACACAGACAGCAAAGAGTAGTCATTCAGGGCTTTATGATGTTTCTCTCTCAGAAACAGAACAATTGTATGAGCAAAGAACATCTGTATTTTTTAATCACACAAAAGCAGAACTGTTGAATTCAGAAAGAAGTGTAAAGTTCCGGGCTGTATCCTCTAGCCCTGACACAGGTGAAACTGCAAGTGAAGCCACTGGGAAGGCTTTTCAGTTTGTTTTCTTGGTGAGGGAAGGAGGTTTTCTGTATATAGCTGGTCCTCTGAATTTACAGCAGAGAGCAATCACATCCCATACTGTGCCGCTCCTCCAGATTCAGTGGGGCAGGTTGGGTTTGTAACGAGACAGAACCAGATTTTTTGCCCTCTGTGGCAGCATCATTGAATGGTTTTTAAAATGTTCCCAATGTTTCTTAACAGCTATTGATAGAAAACAATGAAGTAACAATCTGACAGGCTGGAAACAGCAGAGGTGGGATTCCAAGCAAAACACTATTTGAAGCACACAAAATGAAAGCACTCTGTTCTCCTCTTAACAATTATTGCTGACTCCCAAAAGCTACTGGATTGCTTTGACAAAGCTGAATCTGCCTTATTCCCTTTTCCATTAATTGCCAGTCAAGTTTGATGTAAGTCATATGCATTAGACCACATGGGTTTTGAATGCAACTTCTCAGACCACTCCTGTGCTTGCTTGCTGAGCCTCACACTCAGCACACCGATCCGTTCTCAAAGAATTGCCCTCCCTGCAGAGATTTAATAGCAACACCAATTCAGACCTCAACTACGCATAGCTGCCTTCTAGTTCAGACCTAGGAAAACAAAGGAGCTACAGTGTGTATGTCCTATATCTAGGCTATTATGTCTCTTTACAGTGTATTAGGTGTTTTCAAATTTATCAACCGTAATTAGAGGAGGGAAAAAAAGAGGAGAGAAAGAGCTATACCTGGATCATCTTCATCTCGGGGCACCTTCTTGAAGCAGTCGTTAAGAGACAAGTTGTGGCGTATGGAGTTCTGCCAGCCAGCTTTGCTTTTGTTATAAAACGGGAAGTTGTCAGCCACATACTGGTAGATCTGACTGAGAGTCAGCCTCTTTTCGGGTGCTCCATGGATAGCCATGGCAATAAGCGCAGAGTAGGAGTAAGGTGGTCTAACCAACTTCATAAGCTCTTCTTGTGAAGGTAGAGGAAGCCAGCCAAGGTCAGTGCCTCCCAAGCCATGCATGTTAGGCAGGAGCTGCCTTTGCATCCCATAAGACTGAGGAATGAAGGGACTGGCATTGGATCCTGGAAGATATGGTGGTGGGGTAATGGAAGGTCCATTTAGCCAGAGGTAGGGATTGGGAGTGGCGTTGTAATCTGTTGTCTCAAAGGTGCTCGGTCGCTGTGGACTAGGGATGTTCTGCGGATGAAAAAAGTTCTCATAGTAGATACTCATCTCTGGAGGTTCTTGTCCAATACTTGGAAATTGTGGACTGCAGCGTGGTGGAGAGTGTGTGTGTGGATCAAAGGAGCTCATGCTCTCACAGAGGCAGCTAGTACGCTGTGACACACCTGCGCTAGTGCTCCTTCCCTGGGACAGGTGCATCACCTGTGCCCTTCCCTACTTATGCACCTGTAAATGGTTCAGCTTCTGCTGCAGGCTCCACCCCACAGCCCTGAGTGGCTGCAGATGAGGATGATATCCTATTTGGAATGCTGGCAGTCCCAGCCAGTCATTGATGTCACATCAACCAAACGCGAAAGTTACAACTCTTCTTAAATGAATGAAGGAATTTTCCACTAATGTGATGCACATAAAGAAAGCCTAAAGTTCCTTGAAGTTAAAACCCCTAATCAGAGATTCTCCTCTTTCTGCCTTTCACAAGGAAGCTTTAGCATTTGTCTGTCTCTCTTTTTAAAGAAAAGCCATTTTGTGCTGCTGCTAGTAACACCTCAGAATGCAAAAGCCATTGTCACTTGTCAATGAAACAGAAGGTATATATATACTTTAATTATTTTTTTTTTTTAAGAAAAGGTCAGACCTTTTCTTTCTGTAATTTTAATTGCAGAGTTGCTTGTACTTCCCCCTAGGCAATCGCAGTACTACAGACAAAATCTGTAGCTGGTTACTCACGTGAGTAATCTTACTGATATAAATGGAATTACTCCCTAGAGTAAGGATTAATCTTGTGAGAAAAAAATTCAAGTTTAATCATCAAACCTTTTTTCAGAGCTTAAATTGGTGATCTGAGATGGGAAATCATTATTTGCTGCTTCCTCTTTGCTGCAGGACTGGGCAGAGAACTCATGAAACCTCTTAGCAGAATTTTCGAACAGGAAAGAGGCAACATTCTGCACAGCTCTTTTCAGCTAATTTCCAATAACTTCATTTATATCTATACAGACAAAAGTTGATTCCTTAAAGTTAAGTAACCAGGAAAAATCTCTAGCCCTTTTCTGACTTGGAAAAATACTTACTGCCTTGCATGGTAGCCTGCACTTCCAAAGGAGGGAAAAAGCAGAGTTGCAATCTCACCAACACCTGCCTCAGAATGAGGACAGCTCTTACAGCTCTGCCACTGCAGGAAAGACTGCATGGCAGATAAAAGCACAGTTGCAGATTCCTTCAGAAGTGATATTTGCATATTTTTATTATGTTTAAGGCACATACAGTTGGAGCTTGACTCAGCCTTAATAACCCATGCAATTAAAGAATGTCCTGGTATGACACAGCCTTTAAGATGGCTCTAGCCCCATAATTTCTGCAGAAACCTGAGTTTTGACTTCTAGATTTGAATTCCTGGCTTTACCAAAGACTTTTTGCTTTGTTACACATCCATCAATTTACTAAATCTTTTGTGCTGCAGCAGCACCAAGATTTCCCCCCTCCTAAGCATTAGTGATTCACCAGTGTCATATTCATATTGTAGTTGCTCTGAAAGGTAAAAAAATTCCACTGCAAAACCAACTGAAATACAGAGTCCAGCGTGACAAAGCTAGTCAATTTGCCAGACTAGAAATGCATCTCTGCAGCTGTTATTTAAAATATACATGCTGCCACTGCCCATAAAATAATTTGTACTACAGCTACGTACAAACAAGTAGCTATTTATTTCATTTGGAGAGGCTTAGAGCTCAGAGCTTGTAAATACTAACTAGCCTATGCAGAGATACACAGTAAACAGACAAAAGTTAAGCAGAACATACTAGGGTGGCTTATTTTCTAAAGTGACAACTGCTGTGCAAGAGGTGACTTGGACAAAAAACCAAATTATTATTCATTTTTCAGGGAATAACAATGCGAGTACCTCCCTCCTCATGAAAGCTTCCGGAAATTTTTTTTTTCTCCGTAAGAATCTGAGTTACAAACATGCAAAAAACTGTTTGAGCAACATTGTCTACAGCTTCATAATTAACTTACTAACACATAGATATATTTCAAAAGTAGTCCTGTGAATATTAATCAGACAAATATTTCTAACAAAAACCCACTTTATTTACAGATGAGTCAATGGAACAAACTGTTTAAGAAATGCTCAAATGAGTACAACCAGGAATCACTTTTACAATGGACTAGGACCCAGAAAACAGTATGAAAAGAAAACCTGATCTTCTCAACAAGTTACATTGCTGCAAAAAAAAAAAAAAGAAACCAAACAAACTCCTGAAAACAAGGAAAAACTTGCAAATTTATTACTGCTCAGGGTTGTTTATTCCAAGAAGTAAAAATTCAGCTCAGTGCATCGTGCACTTGAATGAACGGCATCTAAATACTTATTCCCCGAGGTGCTCTGCATGCATAGTTACAGTTAAAATACACTGAAGTGGGTGCTGAGTGAACACATGCTTTGGAAATATGCCAGGCTTTACAAAGGAAAAAAATATTACTTCTGCAACCAGAGACTGATGAAGGTTGTAAAATGTCCTCCGCAAATCAATCTTGATGAAGTTCTGGTGCAGTGCATTTTAGCAAGGTCAGCCCCTGGCTGTGCTCTGCAGCTGCCTGAGAATACATGTTACTACTACACCTACCTTGATATGGCATCTGAGCTAA
The DNA here is from genome assembly GCA_013400335.1 of Eurystomus gularis. Taxonomy (NCBI): domain Eukaryota; kingdom Metazoa; phylum Chordata; class Aves; order Coraciiformes; family Coraciidae; genus Eurystomus; species Eurystomus gularis. The sequence continues at coordinate 27,312 of VZZY01013185.1, read as the reverse complement.
GTATCACACAGAACAAAGTGAAGCAAGGACTGAGGTAAAGAATGGCAAGGACTGCTTTTAGAAGTACAAAGACAACTGGAGACTTCTGCCTACAGTGCTCTGAAAGAACATGCAAAGGTCTGATCCCTCCCTGGCATGCGTGTGCTGGCACAGCTTCTAGCAGAGACACGATCCTATCAGCAAGTTTCCTTCCAACTGACTGGGTTGGACTTACTCAGAGCACAAAGAGCAAAAGGTACTTGTTCCGTACTAGGGGCACATCTTGCTGCTTGAGAAGCCCCGAGTTACATGTCCCTGTGTAGCACTTCTGGTGCAGATGCTCTTGCGCAAGCAAAAGGCAGCAATGAAAGAATAAACTTTGCTCAGGCTATGGTTGCTGAACAGGGCTGGTCAGAACTGGAGTTAATTGAGGCCAACCAGGAATACTGCCCTGGGGTCCTCACCACTCCAACTCCTGTTCTTTGCAGGGCTGGAAGGAGAAATTGTCAATCCCAGATGTGGAGAAAGGAGAAGGCAAGACGATGAGGCTTCCACATAAAGAGGCTGGGAAAAGGTGATACGCTGACCAAGCTACGCTAACAGATAATGTTTAGGGCTGAAAAACTCTAGAAATAAAATGGAGGCTGATGCTGGAGTCATAGTTCAGTGATCATTACTTCCAAATGGGTGAGGTCTTTGTAGGCAGGGCGCATCATGTTTTGAACATTTTGTTTTACTGCAGTGCAGTACTGTAGAGCCCTAAGTGCATGTCTCTACCAATTGGAATCCTGATCAACCACAGATTGTTGTAAAACCAAAGACTGTTGTCAGCTCTTGCGTTACACTAATATGTGCTCCTCTCAGTTTCTCAAGGGAAGCTCCAAACTCTGGAAGATCCCCTGCAGAACTGTTGTTCTCCATAAACTTTTTAGGTCAGGTCCTATGTATCCCTCTACTCCAGCCAACAGTAAGATTTCTTAATGCTGATGACCCTTTTTCAGGGGAAAGCAGAATTGTCTGAAATCTTGGGTTATGAAACGTTCAAACCAATGTAATAAAAGCTGCGTTTCCTCAGCATTTGCACCTACACTCCAAAATAACCCTCAGCATTTTAGAAATGCAGTGACTTGGGAGAAGCACGTACACAACAGCACACAGTAGGAAGCAAAAGCACAAGGGTCAAAAGATAGAGAATCATACAGGGAATGCTCTGCACCCTTCTGTAATGTTTTGGCTGGGATATTCCTACCTACCTTCTTAACCAGGTGTTTTGAAATGATAAAGCAAAATAAAACATGATACCTGCTAGTCTCACAAGCACCTTTAGGTCACCACAGTGTCTCACAATGTGACAGTTTTAGAAAGCTTAGATCAAAAGCACCAGGCCTGCATGATGCAAAACACAACACAGTGCAAACCCACTCCAACGGCTCAAACAGGTTCAGAATTTTGCAGTGGTAGCTTCATCCTGGCAAACCTTTTACCATACTGCATGTCATTTGTACCTCATGTAGCCTTGTGTACTTCAGCTAATTAGTCAGAAATTAAATTGACTTTTACACTCGACCCAGATCATGATAACTATTGCCAGATAATCCCATGCTGCAGAGATCTGTCTTGAATGAACATGAAGCTTTAGGCTGCTCTGTTAACATTGTATGTAACCCCAATCATGGTTTATTAGAATAGTTTAACACCTTGCTCAATAAAAGTTCACACAAGCTATCCATGTGGTCACAGAGAAGAGCGAAAAACTGTTTATAAAAGGAAAGAGTTCATCTACAACTCAGTATACCAAGCAACCCACCTTGTTTCAAACAATTCCCACACTGAATTCAGAAACAGTTCAGTATCCATTGATACGACATTTTCACATAATGATAAATTATCTATGTTCTTGGTTGTCTAATAGATTACTTGTAGAAGTCTTCATTTCCTATTCCAATAATCATCTGGCCGGAGTATGCACAAAATAAACCACACCATCAGAAGAAACAAGGTGTAGCAAGCAAAGCAATGTCATCTCAAGGTCATTACAAAAGCACAGGAAATGTAAAAGTATTGCAAAACAAGGCAACTGAGCTTTATTTCTAGAAAAGTAGATTGAACATTACATTAATGGAAAAGACAGGGTCATTGGGATCTGTGCCATAAATACTGCAATGCTAGAATACCCTGAAACTTTTAAAGTCTTTCAGAACAAAACCACTGGGGATTTTTAAAGCAACTTTATAACTGGGTTTTTAGAATACTGTAAAACCTTATAAGGGCTAGTAACTGCTCTCTGACCATGAGAACTATGATAATGAAAGCAGTCGTAACTCCTGCTTCCACAAAGGCCTTCCACCATCTTGCCAACATATAACATGGTAGAGGGGTGTGGGAGACAGGTGTTGTCTACGAGCTTGGTGGGAAGGTGTCTCACTTTGCCCTGGATCCCCACCCCCTTTAGGAGGCAGTACGGATGCCTGTGCCCAGCCGCGACAAGGGGATCAGGGATCAGGTGTCCCCTGACTTACATATTAGTTGTGACTGGCTATAGGCAGGCAAGAATCCACAGCTTCTGTTTGGCTGCCTATGGCTCCCATGGGATCTGCTGCAGTGAGATGCACAGACATGCTCGGCCCTACAACAGAAGGATACCTCAAGTCTAAACCAGACACGGAGAGATCCTGCAATAAATTCCTCTCATGTTAGAATCTGAGGCATCTCTCAATTACAGGAAATCAGTACAAATATAGATACTCCAACCACTCTCACTCGGACAACCTCACTGCTGCTACTAGCTTACAAACAACTGAAATACTTGCCTGATGCAGATTATCTGCTTATTCTTGCCATTAAAAGTCTGTTTATACTAGAAAAAAATGCTGCTAAAATAAAATGAGGTGTTGTATGAACATCAATTGGGTCTACCAATGATATTAATCTATCAACCTTTCCAAAACCTCTCAAAGTTTAAATTCCTGGGCATTTCAAGGAGATGCACAACAGGATTTCTACAAAGAAAAAACAGTAACATGCTAATACTTCTGTTTCTGTCAGATTTCAGCATCAAGGCATTTGCTGGTATCAATAAACCAGCTCCTCCCACCCCACAGTTTAAATGGAGATGTTATTGAAAAGACATTTTAGAAATGAGGGTTTTTCAGAAAACATAACTTCGCTTTTTTTTTTTAATCTTCAGTTCAGTGTTCTACACCCTTTGATACTTGCATAACACAAAACACTCGGTGAAAATTAGCAATTAAAACTGTTAAGTGAATTGGTACAACTACATGCAGTGAACTACTCTGTGGACACACCCAGTCACAGATAAACTTAAGATTGTTTTAATGTAACCAGGGTTTCACTGCAGTAAACTAAGATCATGTAACTTGTAAATAGGCCGATTTACAGTGTTAATAATTCTTGCACTTACGGTTGCTCCACTTTGGTTTTCCTGGTATCTGGGTAGACAGATCAATAGTTTGACATCTATTATATGGACCAAGTATTGCAACTACTTACCTCCCTCTAGTGACAATTTTTGAAAATGTATCAAATTAGTCTAGATCTGTCCTAGAGATAAATCAGTAACAAGTCTGTATACTGGTACGATCACTGTCCCCTCAGCAATGTTACATAGATCTAGATTTGTAATTCTGGGATCTGTAAAAGTAACCAATGGTCTATGTAAACATTTTTAACTTTTTTCATATTAGAATACTTCACTTGCTTTGAAATTCTGTGCAGAACAGAGACTTATATCTTTCTTTTACCTGTGTTTCCTTTGATCTTTTATTTTCCAGTACTGATCTCCAATGGTACTGTTTTCTTGTCTTGTGAAAGAAGTCTAAATGCAGTCATTAGATTCTACAAATTCAGGCACTGTGCATTAGTTCTACTGAGTGTGTCAAAGCATCTGAAGTCATGTAGTAAAGACTTAACATGACTCAGTATTTGTAGAATCCAGGTATCCAACCATAATGTGCTTTATTGCACGATATTCCTGGCTGAAAGTGCTGAATCTAAAGCAATTCTATCCAGGGCTGTTGTCTTATGTATAGAAATGTACAAGCAAACATGGAGGTTTTTGGCGCTTTTTCTAGTTCCAAGAAGATTCCTACTACTTGACCTAGATAAGTCTCTTTTTCCTGGTTGCTGCCCTGACAACTCAGGGCATTGATACCTTAACTGTCTTCTGACCCCCGTCACCTTTCCTGCCCCTTCTGAATCAATCACCACTTAAACCCACTGTAACACCGTGAGCAGCCACCATCAGCTGAACTAATTCATGTTAATGGGAAGGCCTATGAAATGTTAGCTGTGAATAAGAGATCATTCGTGCCTCTCACATCAATCTGTTAGTAAATGCAGGCTGAATTAACAGAGTATATGGAGCTGCAGCACATACTAATACTCATTAAAAAATCATTAACACAGGAACTTTTATTTGTTACAGCACAGACACTCACAGTGGCTGTCTCATTCTAGGGTCAGCCATACGGAAGATCACTCATGGCACAGAGGAGCGCTCTGCTATCCTGGAAGACAAAAAACTACACTGAAGAGGGATCATTCTATCAAAAACCAGAAAGATCAAACTGTCCTCACTTGAAAACCATTATTAAATTGATCTAACATTTTAAAGCTTATGAAAACCATGGCCCACCTGAGGTTTGTTTGCAGAGCAATTATTCATTTCCAGTGTTAATGTTTAGCACACATTGTATCATGATGGCAAATCAGAATAGAAAGTCACAGACTGAGCCAATAAAGAACAACTACTCAGCAGTAAATATGGCCAATGCTGAAGTCCTTACAACTGAGGGCAGCCCCTGTTGCTCAATGTTCCCTCTAAGAAGGACCTTGAATGCCTAAGAGCAAGTAGGTACTCAGTTCTGGGAGGGAAACATAAGTAAATACTATGATACTAGCGCCTACTCCAAAGCATACAGGATAGGAGATGGCTGCAAGCTTTTTTCATGGAGACTTCCATATTCCTTGGAAAAAAGATTTATGTAACAAGATGGACAGATCCACCTCCAAAAATTAATGAGGGAAAGGATCTTTTAAGTTCTTTATTTTTCCTCCCTCCTCAGAAATGTGTTTTTTAAAAAAAGGGATGATGCAAAAGACAATTTGGCTTTAAATTGGCTGAACTCTCCTGATTTCTGCATGAGAAAGATCCTGTGTTCAGCTAAATAATTCCTTCTGCTTTCCTACACTGTGGAGAATTGAGCTGTGCTCTTGTTTAAACAGAATGCCCTAGGTCTAGATGATTCCCATTGATGTCAGCATATACAGAACCAATCTCTGGGATAAATGTTTCATCTATTAAATAACACTGCAGTGAAGCTGGAACAAAAAGGGTCTTTCTCTCTTCTCATGATAGCTAAGCTGAAATCCTTTGAAACAACAGAGCAAGTTAGCACAGAGGATTATGTGATAAGATGGCTTTAAACACACTCCTGCACCCCAGCTGACAAAAAATCATCATCTGTCCTACCTTGCTATTTTAAAAACAACTTAAAAAACACATTTAAGAGTTTTCCTTGTTTAAAAGTGCCCTCATCCCATGGTTATGGTGGAACAGACCTACCTGGGAGCTTGACAAGCTTGTAGTGATTTAAGTTAAGTCATGATTTCAAAGATGCTTCCCTTACTCTTACTTGAGCTGAAATAAAAAAAACCCTTGATAACCAGCCAGACATGATACAGCAGCTCCACTACTGTGGCATTAGTGAGAAGCTTCGATTCAGAATCTGTATAGTTCTAAGTACAATAAGTAATTATGGATTTATCCTAGTCCAAAGCGAAAATTTATGGTTATTAGTGTAATCAATGTAAAATCCCATTATGACTCTGGGTATGTATTGTACTGTGTAATCTACCAGCCATCAGTTCTTAAATTACTATGAGACTTCATATTCAAACTGATCAAGTCAAATCATCTGTGTACACTTTCTCAGTGGTTTCCCATCATCATTCATCCATTGGGGTTCCTTGTGCATACCTTCAATTCACTTGGAATGAAAGTCTGCTCCATCATTGCCACTAGCAATAAAGCAAGCAGCAAAACAGCCCAACAACAAAAGCCACGAATAGTAAGTGTGTTAAAAAGCAGCTCAATCTCTGAATCCATTTTGTGGTTGAAATTTAGTAACTTGAGTAATGGGACACAAAAGCATTAACCTGTCTATCCATTCCCTTCTTTTCTAAGAGCTGTGAAAAAGTGCCTGGCACAGGTTTATTGCTTTTTGCCAGTTCAGGTTAGGAACTGGCTCTTCAGGCAGTTTTTACAGTAAAAGGGCTGCTACCTGCAAACACAGAATAAAATATAGTAGCTTGTGCTCAAAACTTCTCATCACCACTCTGACTACTTGATGTCCTCCAGATGGAGGAAAATATTCCATTGTTATTCTATCACAGCTTCCTTCTATTCGTAATCATGGGAGCAAACTGCCTTAGCATCTCCATATGGAAATAAGAATAGTCCACCATGTCAATTTTATGAGCTCTGTTCTTCAGAGACCAGAATAGCACAAGGCTCCTTCAGTTTAAACCTGATGAAATTGGACACATTCCTGACTCTCAATTGCTATGGCTACTGCTCATGTGGTGCATTAGTAACGTGTCCAGGAGAATCCACTTACACAGTGTTGTACAGCCTTTAGTTTAACATACTGGTCTGACTTGGTTTGTTGCGACCTTCTATCAACTACAAATAGGCTAGAAAAGGATAAAGTTGCTAATTTTAAATTCTGCACTTTTGAATTCATGAAGAAATTCAAAGCTCTTTCTCTCCCACACAAGACTGTGTGGTATCCCAAGACAGACAGTGAGAATCCTGCCTTAATGAGTCTTTAAAACATGTCAAGGACTTGGTGAAACAAACCTGAGAACCAGAGAAAAAGCCAGACAAAACACTATCAACAAGGAAAATGAAAACAGATATCCAGTGATGCTTAATGTGGCTGTGGACTTCAAACAGAATAACCAGTATGGCACTGATCATCCCCACTGGGGGCTGAAACTAGAGGATCTGTAAGGTTTTTTCCAATCCAAACCATTCTGTGCTTCCACTCACCCACAATTTCCATTGTCTAATAAAAAAGATTAAAGACTGCATGTGATACAGATAAACAGGTCCATGTCAAGCAGTACCTGCAACAAATGCACAGGTCTATCACATCAATTTTCAGTTCAAGAACACAATGTGTTCCTAAGATCTGTAAAATCTCCTTCCTGCTCAGAAACTTGATCCTTATTGACTTATACTCTGAACACTTTCCTATAGCTCACATCAGCTAATGATTATTGAAATTTAAGAGCTTCCCCCCAACAATGAATACTTAAGTCATAATTTCATAATGAAGACTTGGACAGTATCATGACACAACACAAAGAAAGGCAGGCTGGATACCCAGGTTTGTTAAAGAATACTCCAGAAAAACTTCATGTAGCAGAATGCAAACACTTGCTGTCTATGAGCAGATCTTACACTGCATGGACAAAGCAGCTCTTCTGGAGCTAGACCCCTGTTACTATTGTAGCACTGCACTCCATCAGAGATACAGCCCTATGGCCTCTGTCTAAATTCAGACATCTAGCTCACAGAACAGATGGCATGCAGCTTAAATACATCTCACACTGTAGCAGTGAAGCAGCTTTCTTCAGGTCAGCACACAAAGCCTTAATTGTACAGTCAGTCTTTCCTACTCCACATGAAACAAATGATTTTTTTTTTTTACAGGCTCACAGGACTCAGTTATTAGCTTAGCACCATGCAGTGCAGAAAGCCAGACTGCTACTGTCCAGACTATTTGAAAAAAGTCTCAGAGAAGTGAAATAAGCTCTGATACAGAAAGCACATGAAAACATTGTTGTGTCCAGAAATGCTTTTCTGACCTTGCCTGGTGAGAGGTGGTAGGACTAGGCAGATGACTGGGGAAGCCACCCCTGCTTCTTTAATGCCCGGGGACAGCAGCCAAGGCCTGACCCTACCCTGGAGTAAAACCCTGCTGTGCTTCACCTCAAACACACACATAGGCTCTGTACCACCTGAGTAGATCTTCCTCTGCATCCATGAACTAAAGGCTCATTTAGTTTGTGACAGAAATGACAATAATCAGTGCTGATTCACATTTTTAGACAGATATTGCCAGACTGGCATACTTGCACTTGATTATCCCAGAGCATTACTTGTTCTTCATGCTATGTTGTTTAAATGTTCACAGTTTCTGGAAGCTTGTGAATGGCTGGAGACTGTTGTCCAAACGTACTTAAAATTCCAGTTTCACGCATGCCAGTGTTTTAGGCAGTTATTTCTTCTTAGTTCATTTTGCTTTTCTGCTGAGAGTTGATTTACATGATTTTAGGCTTGAAACAGATCCAAAACTGAGCTGGCAAGAAGAGGACAATCTGTGATGTGGGACAACTGATATGATTTTTGCTGATATTTGGTAAATTAAGTGCGAATCTAAGCTCTTCATCAAAAATGATACTAAAGCCTGAGCAAAACACAAGCATGAATCTTGAACCACTAGCTGAACACTCAACACCAAGCTTCCTTTGCACACTGTGCACCTGCCTCCCTGATATTTGTTTCTGGGCTTTTCCTTCTCTTCCATTCTTTGTACTTTTTAATTTTGAATCACACTACTTCAATTGTAATTTATAATGACAGCTTGAACTAAAACTCTTTTGTTCCACTCTCACATGAAAACAGCCGTAAGACACAACAAGCAAAAGATAACCTTTAACAGGTCATCTTAACAATGAATAAAGAGTTACTAAATAATTCTCTTACTTAGTCACAGCAGAACCAAACCTTTTCTTTTAAAATACTTTTAATTTTATGTTATCAATATTTCTTCAATGTATCTCCAAATAACGCTGAAGGGCAACCTGAGTGCCCTCCTTCCTCTCCCCCCTGGTTAGCAAGATGTTAAATATATGCACACCTCAACCTTTCACTTTCTCCCACTCATAGACAACCTACTCTACTAAAACGAAGGAGTTTTTCTAGAAAAGCCTAGTTCTTCCTCTGTGCTTCCTCAAAAAGAGTATCCATTTGCTGTGAAAAGCAAATGAAACCAAGTCTGTCAGTGTCCATGCCAACAAACACTGTAGGTAGTGTTAAAACTAGACCCATTTTGTTTTGCCCTCTATGGTTATTCTAGTGAGAAGTATTTCTTGGCACAGTATTAGTTCCAACAGCAAATATTTCAAACTTCTCACAGAAAACAATTGCTAATTATTTCTGGAGAAAACTGCTTCACACTGACAACTTGCAAAGAGAGACTAAATTCATTAAATAAATGATTCATGCTGAAAAAAACATATTGTTTAGAGCAATATTTCGCCTCAGAACAAATTCGAGACATCTTTCCATTGATTTAACCATTCAGTAAGGAACAATTTTAACCTCTTGGCCTTTCCTGTACCCATATAAATGGCAACGGGGCCAGTCTCTCCCATCCACAACACTATATATGGTCATATTTTATTTCATGAACATAAACCTATCTAGGTGTCTGAAATATAAAGGGGTGAGTAATGGAAATCAATTATTCACCTTCTAGAAACCTTTTATTTGGATAATATACTTGCCTCTAGAAAGAGCTGACAGTTTATAAAAAGCCCTGAAGTGCTGACTTGTACTGCTGTCTAGCTTCATGCCAATAAGGCATTATCTTCCAGCCCTACCTCAGGAGTCCAAGAGACACAGAAAATCAATTTGGAAAGCAGAAGTCTTGAACTTGTAGAATTCGATTTGCTGTCAAGTAAGAAGCTATTACCTTATATACGATGACATCTGGGGATTTCAAGGATCAATGTTCAAGGCAAATAAAATAATTTTTTAACATTTTATTTATGAACAGCAGAAAATGCAGCTTTTATTTATCATACTGCTTGATGTAATAGCAATTTGTACATGTGTAAATAAACTTTTGCCAATGTTTTCAACATAACAGCCACTGTTCCGAAAAATAACTCGGGCCTAAGGTGTCACACTCATGGACATTACCCTGAGAAAGACAAAGGATACAGAACAGTGTAGTGGGAGCAGCAGAGGGATCTGAGGACTGTAAATCCAAATACAGCCACAGATTAAATTGTCAGTGGCTCTTTGGTGCTGAGCCATCTGTTGCCTTGACTACACTGCCAGCAACAGTTTAAAGATAGCTGGAGTGTGTCTGTACAAGCTCCACAAAGCTATAACTTCTACGGTCTTTGAAAAGAACAGGGTCTAACTTATATTATACAGCAAGTGTTGCACACAGCCTTTTAATACATCTTTCTTCCCAGGATCAAGTTTTGTTACCAGGGAACACACAGTGCCCTTTGACCTGTACCACCAGAAGTTCAAGAAACTTCTGTTCCATATCCCGGTGGGCAAATCCTCTAGTACTTTCTCAAATGTTATTCCTGTATCTATATCACAAGTAACTTATCAGAGCCAATGAGTATCGTTGTTCACATTCCCTATTAGCCACCTTTGTTATCAGTGCCTTTCTTTAGAGTAGATAGTGGTCTAAAGCAGGATATATAATTCTTTTTGGTTGAGAGGTGTTCTTGTAAGAGAATGAGTTACAGATCTGTAGATGAAGATTTGAAATGGTGCTCCACAGACTGCCTTCCATCTTCTAGAACTTTGGAAATGCGCTGCAAAACAAGAGGAACAGAGTGCAGCAGATTCAGTTGGATGTACATTGATTCCTAGCTTGTGGCTTTAGGCTGGGGCTAGAGAAAAAGACATTGACCAAATCCTGGGTATTCTGATTTAATTTCTCTATCCTGCAAAACCATAAACCTGTTTTTAAACCTGCCCACGTGACTCCAATCATGCTGTGAAAGTGTTATACAAATGCATTTTTGTCCTCATTCAGTCCTTTTTCAGACATGTAGAATAGGATATTTTGTTCTTCTTTTATATGCTGTTTAGGTTTAAATGTGAGTTTAAGGATGAGATCACACTGAAAAGGTGTTACTCCTGAGTCTTAAAAGAACAAGTATGTGATAAACTGAATGTAAGTGAAATCCTGCAGACTTCAAATTAGTAGGTTATTCTTGTTCCTACCAAAAAAATATGACTATGAACACACCTAAATGCAGATTTTCTTACATGTTGCTCTATGGTCCCTGAAGGCGCTATCTATATTTTTTTAAAAGACCGCAGAAACTAATGGATTAAAATGGATTAAAATGGCACCTATTCACCACAAAAAAAAGAGCAAACCCCCTCCAAATCAACCCTTGCTTGGAAAGATCAGACTTGACATGTGACATGACGCATACACAGTGTCACAGAATGCTGATGCATTAAATGTTATCCTCCCAATAGCTGAAAAAATAGGAAAAATTTAAAACTTCAGAACGTTAATATCTGCACTGAATATACATTTTTGCTTTCAAACACTGCATTAAAGTCAATAGTTTCAACTTTGTGACATTCCCACAGAAATCAGTAAAAGGTTTCCTACTTTAAAGGAAGGTAACCTGTTCTAAGCAACACTAAGGACTCCAGCGTAAGCTAATTTCTCCTTTCCAAGAAGCATCTCTGACATCAGAAATGGACTCACATCGGGCATGTTTTGCCACATACACTATGCTTCCCTTACTCTGAGGTGAGCGCTAACTGCCCAATGTAATTAAATTGGACAAGAAATAATTGCTTTCCTACTTTGTTAATAAACGTTACAGAATACAATCAGAAAAAATGAGCAGGTCAAATGAGACCTCTTGTGGGACAGATGCAGAACTGCACATCTGAGCCTGCCTTTTCAACACCCACCCAGATGTACATCTGTGCCCCAGAAAGCACAGCCAGAGGGAAATTTTTGCTTCCCCATAGAGCTGCCCCTCCTCTCTGACAAGAGAAGAGACCAAAAAAAAAAAAAAAGTGAAATGAAAGAGCTAGACTTTTGATCTTACGGTATTTTAAAAATGACTTCATTTTCAGAGCACAGAATTTTTAAAGAGATAACACTTTCCTTTTTTCCCCGCAAACACACAGAACTTACCATTGTTTTAAATAACTGGTTCACTTTCTTTTTTTTGAAGGTTTTCTTGTCACCATCTGAGGTGGAAGAAAACACCGGCTGACTCAACCTATGTGATGCAATTGTTTCATCAGGTGCCACAGTGCTGACGGACAGAGTTAATCCTTAGAATAGAAATATTGGTTGCACAAAACAAAACAAAAAAGGAAGAGTCAGAATGTAAGATAAAACAGAATTCCAAATGATGAACTACTGCAATTATTGGAAAGAAATAAAGACATTTTAAATCTAACTATATCCTTAGAATACAAAAATAAGTAAAAATTTCCCCCTTTGTAAATGGGGAAATACTAAACTTTATTACACTGAACAAGAAATTAACCCATCTGGTCAAAAAAGAAAACAGATAAATAGATCAAAAAGAAGTGGGCCATGACAGTTGTGTTGTGCTAAACATCTGTCACAGGCATCTGGAAAGACTGGGACAAAGACAGAGACAGAGGATGAGAAACAGGATCTGCTGTGGAAGAAGCAGGGGCTAAAAGGTACTGATACAGGGCACATTTTCTCTGTACACCCTGGCCTAGAAATGAGTTCCACCTTCAGCTACACTTTCTGCTTCTCTGTCTGCAGTCAGCACTTAGCTTGTCTGCACCTTCCTCTTGCTGCAAGGCAGGGTCATGAGATTGCTCTCTGAAGTCAAAAGCAGAAGTGGAAACCCTGCTATGGGGCAACCTTTGGGGATATTCATCTGCCAAAGTTAACTACAGAGCGCTTGTTCCTGTTTCAAACGCTGGCCTCAGCTGTGAGGGCAGACTGCAGAAGCTCTTGCTTCTGCAAGTGAGACCCTACAAAGCAAGGAAGATGACAAAACCATGCCTCTTTCAAGGCAGGGGGAACACCCACGCTATACAAGGAAGCAAAATTTGGAGCTCCAGAAATAACACTTCTGGAATTTGCATGTTCGCACCAGGCAGCACACTGTGTTATCAAGCAGTAGTAGCAGTGCAGCCTCATATGCACAACACGCACGGAAATTGTAATCTTTGTCACTGAGGCACAGAGCCACACAGAGAGAGCTACCTGCTCTGCCTGGGGCAAACCCTTTATTGCTGTTTTTTTTAACAGAAGCGCAGAACTCTCGTCTTACTGTAAGCATCTTACCTGTTATAGTGGGCATTGAGCGACTGACAGAACTCATCTGCTTGAGGACAGATGTTTTCTGAGGTGCCACTACGTGTTCTGAGAGGTTGGTGTCACTCATGAACTCATATTTCCTTGACAGCTGTTTAATAAAAAAAAGCCATTAATAATGAACTGATATAGGACTGTTGCTGAGCAAACAATAAAACTAACTAAAAACAGTAGAATTGAGTCCACATGCAATATTATACACTACCTAAAAACATGTAATAATTTTTGAGATGATTTATAGTTAGATTCCTTCCACATAAAAAACCATTACTCTAAAAAAGCTAGCTAAGAGAGATTCTGTGATCTGGAACTGTAGGATGGCATTCCTACGTATCTTTGGAATAATTCCATCTAGGATTCTGACTGGGATCTGCAAAGTAAAGTGAAGTTTTGAAAACATTTGTCCTACTGCATTAATAGAGCCAGCTTGGCTGCTGTGAGCCTTGTCACCATTCTCCTTAGGCAAAAAAAAACTCCTAGAACTCAGTATGTAGTGAGATTCCCACAGTCAGGTGTGTGTGTTCTCTCATTTAATCAAAAGACAAAGGTGTTTCTTTTTTGGTATATTAATGCTTCTCAGAGCACGACCATGTTCTGTATCTCCCTCTTGTCTGAGGACATGTAGTGTAAGACAATCAATCCTCCACAAGTTTCTCCTTGTTTCCCAAACAAATCCTAGCTTTCTACTGAATTCACTTTGCCTTTGATGATACCTTAAAAAATTTTTGATCCAATGACTTCTGCTGTCTCAAATTCAACAATCTGTTATTGCCTGGCATTTTAATTTAGATAGGGCTTGTGTATCAAGAGGACATCTTCATTTTTTAAAAATTATTTCATTTTATGCTGAAAGAAGAAAAGCCTCCTGAAAATGAAACTACCAGAAAAAAAACCTCCACAATGTAAGTCATGTAAGCCATTCTAATGATCCAGCAGTGCAGTAAAAGCACTCAGATGATCTACTGAGCAATACATGCCAGTGCTTCCAAACTTCAGTCTGGCACCATTTAAGGAATGCTGTTTGCAATCTTGCAGTTTCCTAACAGCTGCATGTTCCATAACAAGGTACAAAACGTTCAGGGCTCATCACTTTTGAAATAGCCCTGACTGCAAGGAGCTGCCACGAAATGTCAGCACAGCCAATTGCCTCTCCACAGGAAAGCTAGCTTCACCCTCCCAACAGAGTACTTCATTTCAAGCTAACCAAACTTCAGAAATTGCAGCTTCAGGGCTATATTATTTGTCATCATAAGCAAGTAAAGACCTTCTGATGTTTCTATTGATTTGTTTCCTCCTCAGCATCTTGCAGGTTTCACTTGTGGCAGGGCGGATAGTCTCTGCATCCTGCATATTTTCCTTTACGGCAGCTGAAGTTCTACGTGATATATTTTTCTCTTCCTAAGCAAAGGAGTAATGCCCCCTTTTCTACGGATTGTAAAATACTACTCTAAATCAGTAACATACACGTTTCATGTCCGAGATAGAAATATCAGGTGCTGTCTTCTCATCAGCAAACACCACACTGCTTCTTTTTGTTCTTTTTTTGGACCTTCTCATCTTGACTTCAGGGTGAGGATTAATTTGCAGAGGAGTCTCCTCTGATTCTGTTTTTACTGGTTTTGGTAGCACTACCTCCAGATCAAAGCTGCAAAAGAAAAAAGGAGCAAAAGAAAAAGAGTACAAGTTGCTGAGTGATATTTTAAGAGCCAGTGGTATTCTGATGTTATTTCCCCACAAAATATAAATGCAGGTGATCCTTTCCTTTGACTTTCTAAGCAGTCTTGCAAATGCTTGGGAAAATATATGATGTGCCCCAGCTGGCAACTGTAGATGCAAGTAAGTTGCCTTCAGGAGGTATGATGTTGCCTTAAAGTGTTGCAAAGACTGTACAATATTAGCATGAGTGCAAATCCCTTTTTAAAGATTTGTGCATTAGCTTGAGAACTCCTGAATTAAAAAGCGAGAGCTCATATGGCACGGTTATGTGCAGTGATGATGGTGCTGAAAGCAAGACATGCTACTTTGGTTGTTTAAAACAATGGAACAGACCGTTACTATTTCTTGTCAGGTTTTAAATGCATCCTCCTATTTATTTCACAATATCGGACAACACACATACCCCGTGATAAAAAAAATCTCCCTCCTCTCTTCCTCTGATTTTTATAGTTTAAAAATTCGGTTATTTTTCATTTTTTAAAACAATAAATATGAAACCAGTGCTGGCTTTACTTCCTTCTCTGCTGTTCTTTTACAACATAAACACCGACAGATCAAGTAATATGGTAAATATGGACCCATGCTTCCCAGAAATAAATTACCATCATCAGAATTAAAAATAGGTGCATGATTCAGCTGCTTAAGTGTAGCTCTCTGATTCCGTACGGGATGTCCTGCTTTATTAGAGACATGGGGCTGGCAGATATGACACAAATGACATTGGTTGCTACACCTTTCTTGAGTGGAAGCTGAAGGGCAGGAATGGCAGCCTAGGGCACCTCTTAATGTGCGGTACTACTCACCATTGTCAGACAACTCAAAAATTTCAGTAAGTGTTAAACAATGAACTGGTAGTCACACATGCAAGAATAGAGGGATATCTCAATAAGAAACACTCCCAAATTAAGGCCTTTGGACTTTTGATAAGTGAACTACCCAAAAAGGGAGATCATATGTTTAAAAAAAAAAAAAAAATCACAAGCAAACACTCCTCAGTAAGATCAATTTTGTATGTGCCTTGTTTAGCGAAGAAGTTTTTTGTGCCCAAAGGATAATTTATAAAGTTATCAAAACGATTTGTGGATGAAAAAGCTAATCAAGACATATCTGACTCTTCTCTCAAAAGTATTCAAGTTTCCCAGTGCTGCAGTCAAAAAAAAAGAAAAAGCATTAAGCAAAGCATTTTACATTACTACAGGCTTTACTAAAACATTCCACCTCCTTATTTGTGAATTTGGAAAGGTTGCCCTCTTCCTCTCCAATTTTTACAAGCAAAAGGATGATAATTAAGTTAAAAGTTGTATGAAGAGAAACTTGCAAAAAAACCTCCATTATTGAAAAATGAAATGCTCGTTTTTCAGTGAGAGTTGAATATATTTTGTTTATAAGGTTGAAATACTGTAGCTTTAAGCCTGGAGGAAGTGGTTGCTACAGTTAATAATTCAGGCCCAGTCTGAAGAGATTGCTAGTGATCTTCATCCTTGAATGCCTTTTTAATAATCTTTTCATTTCATCCTATCAAACTGGTTAAAAACCAGGACTGAAAGAAAATATGTATTGTATCCATAACCAACCTTTCCGAAGCAATTTTGTTTGGAGTACTGCAGTCTGAATTCATGGAAGCCAGTGAAATAACTGATAACTGCCGATAGGATCTCAGCATTGATCTTGGCCGTCCTACTCTCTTGTCATCAAAATCTGGCTACAGGATGGAAAAGAGAAACACATTCTATCAAAAAACTTGGTGTGAACCTCCTTGCGTCCCTTTTCTCTAGGCCTTGAAGACAGCACAGATGTTTTAACACTTGGTATGAAAGAAGATATTATTTGCTATTCTTACTGTGATTGTTTCTTCTGTCTGCATACACTTTTGCTCTGTGACCTCTCAAACTTGATGACGCAATGAGTTTCTAAATAAACTACAATTGACATAATGAACTGTAAGTTTGAAAAAGAAATTCAGAGAAACAGTGTCTGCTGATCTTATCTTATACAGACCTGGGGCAGACCATTAAAGTACTTGGTTGGGCAAATAGATTTAGCTAGTCCTAACTAAATTAGACACTAATCATGCTCTGTCTTCAATACAACAGGCTCTGCCATCTCTGTTAATATAGCCTTTTAAAATTGTATGTTTGCAAATATTAGACAAAATTACTGTTTCCCTAATAACCAGACAGGAAGAACAAAGCTTGAAGTTGATATGCTCTGCATAGGAGGAGAAAAAGGAGACTTCGCTCCAAATGTTCTCGAAGAAAATTTAGTGGTCATAATGAAAATATTCAGCTTAATGCTGATGGTTATTTAGGCTTTTCAGGCTGGTACAAAGTTAACTAAAACAAGCTGACTTATTTCCAACTGCTTTCCTGTTACTCCTGGTAATAAGGTAGGGACAAGGATCACATTTCTTGGCTAATTCTTTCTTCAGGGGTGACCTGTGGGATCTAGAATTGTAGAGTGCAATTAGCTCTTCTCTCTCTTTGTGTTCAAGTATTTCCCGGGATGAGCATGCCTCCTCCGAGTTAGCTCATGACAGTCGTGTGGTACAAGGCAGATTTTGGAGTTGCCCATTGTGTGCATAAACTACTTTTCCAGCCTACTTCAGTTTCTATCCTATAAACATATGAACAACTTCAAAAAAACATTTCGTATTAAAGCATTGGGGTTTGTTCTGATTGTCCAGGAAATGTTGAAAATTTATGCACAATTTCATATGCCCAATTCCCAAATACTTTGCTTCTGATGCCATTTCTCATGAAGACTCTGATGTCTAGCAGAAGACTTGGGAACATTTGAAGAATAATTTTCAAATTTTCTGCCGAGTTTACATGCAATGAGTTTACCTGCTGCTCATCCTCTGAATGGCCAGAATCTTGTGATAAGGGCACAATAGCTGCATAACTTCTTTTTTCTTTTAATAAAAAAGCTCAGGCCAGTCCGAGAGACAGTCAGCCATGGTAAAACAGCAGTAGTGTCTTGCACAAAGTACATACTCTGCTCTTGCAAACTTTTAAATGCTTGCTTTTTTTAAAGCACTGATCTGTAAGAGTGCTGAAGGGTTAAAGTGCTAGGCAAGATTACTAACTGTGGGTCACAGCCTCTTTATTTTTGCAAGGATGGTGGCACTGGACTGAAGATGATAAAAACACACTGAAATAGAGACTTTTCATCATACAGGTGTGCCACACAGCACAATATCCAAATTTTGTGTTAGAAACTTGCTACTTTTTCCCCTATAGCAGAAGAAATAAATTCTTTTATAAAATTAGCAATGCTGAAAGCAACAACATAAAATGATTTCCAAAGCAACTAGTGTTTAATCACAAAAACCAGGCAACATCATTCTTGCCAGCCTACACAAGCTCAGGTAGACTATTCTATTCAAGAATTGTCTGGAGAGTTTGTGTTTTAGAAGTTATCCCTCAATTCCCATATATTTCACTTTGGTCTCAACTAGCATTTATAGTATTATACACATGATAGCTTTTACTTCACAGCACAGCTGGAAGTGTCTAGCACAGCAAGACATCAATTGGAGATCAAAGCCCTAAACCACTTACAAAAATCACAAAGAGGAGAAACATGAGAATTTGCTTTTACTTCCTTAATAAGGCAGAAAAGAATTGCAATTTTAGTAGACATAATAGAATAATCCAAATCTTCCAGAATGAGGAATATTAGATATGTCAGAGAATTGAATCAACTCTAACTATAAAACTGAGGTCTTAGTACCTTCAGGTCACAAGAAAACCCACAAGCAACAAAAGGTTAGTGTGCATTTTTGTTTAGAAGAACAAGCTGTGTATTAAGTAAAGAAAAAGTGCAGGAGAGGTTAAAAAGGGAGGAATACCAATTCTCTGGCTCCATATTGTTTTTCCACTTTAACTTTTAAATGCTTGAAACATTCCTCCATACGGTCATGGAAAGGCCGAAGATTATCAGAAACTCTTCTTTCATGAATTTTAATTCCAGCCCCAAGGAAAGGTATCTTGAAGAGGGGAAAAAAGAAGAAAGAAGTGATAATATTAAACTGGGTCTGACAACTCCTCTAACTCCATTTAAAGTATGTGCTAAGTTGGCTCCAAAACTCTTACTGTGATTGGCAAATAGGCTTGTCAGTTGACCTCAGCGTTTAGTGGCAAGTACAAGATGGAAAGGTCTCTTGAAAAATGAGCTTGCTCAGTAAATTTGTGAAGAATGTTGGCTGCCTCATAGGGACTTTTTTCTCTCTTCTATGTATTTTAATGTTCATCTCTTAGGAGATGAAACATACCATGGGAGAGTTAAAAAAATTCTTAGACTGCTTACGTAAACTTGCTTACAAAGGTGCCTACCATAGTTTACATAGAAGACAACAGGGATGAAAAAATATCCAAGTGGATTCCAGGCAAATGGTTTCAAACTCTTCTCTTTCAAACAGAAGATTAAACGACTGGGAAAGGTTTAAATCAACCTACTGGAGTGTTAATCATGTGATCATTGTGACAATTGCTAGAGCAATTAAATATTTTAATGCCTGCTTACTGAAAGTGTCCTGTTCCTTTCTCCTCCATTTTACTCTGCAGACTTCCACTGTACTTCCCACATTTCCAGAAAAAAATCAGTACGATAATGCTTCAATTAAAAAATTAACAACTAAAGCCAGGAACAGAGGCAGCCTTCACTAACCAGGTTGACTTTGCTCAATTTTACCTCTGTGCTTTTGTTTTGGGCTGCTCATCCTTTAGGCTGGAGAGAAGTAACCAAAGGGGTTTTAAGATCTCCAATTCTTCCTACTTGAGTTGAAAGAAGGTACATAACAATAGATTTTTAAAATCTAGGAGATGGAGAAGTGTAGACATGTATTCCCTTAAAGGAGAACACTTCCTAAAGCGTTTAGGAAAAGGTCTATCAGCTCATTAATTTTGTATAAAAATCCTTGTCAGAAGGAATGGCTTGCTTATCAAATAAAAAAAATCTTATAATGAAAAAAATATGATAGTAATACTACCCTACGAAGCTTCCCTTCGCTATTATATTGCTACTATCATTTTCGCTGTTATATTAGCGTAATAATACCCAGTTAAAAGAGAGCAAAACAAATCGCATCTTCAAAGGTAACAGACAGCACAAATTTAACATGCTGTTTAATTAATAATAAACATATTCACAAAGAGAAACTTTGCAGTTGTCCTCTTTAAAATATAAAGCCATTTCATTACTCTTCAGTCTTTGAAGAACATGATTCATGAGATTTGCACAACGTACTTTTAGTTACCCTTCTGCCAGCAACCTCCTTAAACCACTTCCCCACTGACTTTTACCTATCTTGCATTCATGTTTGGGGATGTTTTGTAAAATCCACTTAGATTCCATGCTTCCTTTTTGTCTTCTGACCCTATAAATATTATTAATATTGTATACATGTGTCCCTCCATTAGAAAGTCAATTCTCACATAGCTTTTGAAAACATGGTATTAAAACCCATCTATTACCGACTGAGCTGTTTATCCTCTTCAGAGGGGTTTACAGGAATAGATAAAAAATTACCACTATTTCCTAATGCCAGATAGTGTCACAGTCAATTTATACTACTATATCCACTGACTACTTCTGATGGTCAGAAAGTAACCATATATAGAGCCTGTGGTGGGCAATGGTGCAGGAGTAAGCGGTAAAGGCTGGTGACTCTAATAAACAGACTGAGATTGATCAAAATGAAACAAGAAGATACTTCAAGAACATTAGGAAAAATAGTACCAAAAAATTCCATTAAAACTATTTGGAAGATTCATTTCAAGGCTGAGAGAGGAAGAAAAGGTTAATTCTTGCTGTTTCTCATCTAGAAAACACAGATAAAATCATGGACTGGTTTGGGTTGGAAGGGACTTTTCAAGGCCATCTAGTCCAGCCCCCTGCACTGAGCAGGGACATCTGCAACTAGAGCAGGTTGCTCAGAGCCCCGGCCAACCTCACCTGCAATGGTTCCAGGGATGGGGCAGCAACCACCTCTCCGGGCAACCTGCGCCAGGGGCTCACTACCCTCAGCATCAAACATGTCTTCCTCCTCTCTAGTCTAAATCTCCCTCTTTTAGTTGCAAACCATCACTCCTTGTCCTGTCGCAACAGGCCCTGCTAAAATGTTTGTGCCCATCTTTCTTATAAGCACCCTTAAAGTACTGAAAGGCCAAAATTCATCATAGAACTAGGCAGAAAGTTTGTAACAAGAATCTTCTCATTCTTCTACCCTTCTCTGCTTTGAGAAAACATTAAAACAAAACAAAACCACCCTGGTAAAAACGACACAATCATTTAAATGATACGTTCTTCTGCTAGAAAGGAACAGGAAAAAAAAGGAATAGCTGATGACTGCTATCAAAAAGAAGCTACCTGCCAAGCAATTAGATCTTTGAGTCTATTGAGCTTTTCTTGATCCTCTGGATGGTATCTGATATATTCTTCTGTGAAGAACGCCTGAGATGAAAACAAACAAAAAAATCAGTCCATCATTTCAACAGGTAAAGAATTTAGTGATTCCTCCATTAACTCCAGCTGGTGACTGTAATATTTGCCATCAAATAAGAGAGACATACACATGCTTCTTAACTGGCTGCTGCTAGTGATAATGCCTTAATATATCAGCTAAGAACTGAGGTGCTTTTTCTGTTAAAAGGTATTCAGTCTTTATCCTACATATTGGAGTCTGAGACCCTTACTGTGAAACCCAATTATTGTTTATTGAGCTTGCACTGAAACGAGAAAGGAACAAATTTGGAGTTATCACGATTTACGTTGATAAATCATCACTTAATTCAAGTACCCTACTTAAACTGACACCAGCCAGTGTTATACAATAGAGCAACTGAGGTCTTTCAAGCTAAGCAGAGCCAGACACTGCCCACACAGATACTGCAGAGACACTGCCTTTTGCTGCCAAAGATTTTATCCTCCAGGTACAACCGAGGAATTTGGCTATTTGTCCATGACAGCCAACTATCTAATCAACTGATACTTTAAGACTAACCTACCATAAGTTATCTCCAGAATGTCTTGCTTGCTGCATATTGTGTACACACACACACACACACACACACGGGATCTCTTCTGAGCTTGGCACATAATTTTCATCAGGAAATGCCTAGCAGAAATATTAGAGCTCTACAGCTATGGGGTAACCCCACATTCATTTTCATCCAGAATTTATGGGTTTTTAACATTCTTGCTTTCTCTCCTGCCTCTCCTTCACAAGGTGGCCTAAGGGACGTATTTTCTCAGTTCAGTTCCTCAGGACATTCCATTTTCCATGTATTGCCAGAACAGTTTTTATTTGTATTCCCATTTTTTAACAACAAAACCTGCTATGCAGAATGGCTGCAGTTACTGAGAAAACCTGATGACAGTTTCACTGATAACCCCCATCGAAATACCCCAGATCTACTGGAGGATAAACTTGATTCATTTACTCCAGACAAAACTCTGGATGTGTGAGAACCTATTTCATTACAAAAGCAATATCTCATCTCACATGTATATGAAAACCCCCATAACTGCAATTAGTATTGAGCTTCAGTTACTCTAGTTTGCTTGTTTCTGCTTTCAAAGACAGATATGACTAGGATATGAGGATCTCTTAATCAATGGACTTTCATATTCCCACATTTCACAGACACCTGAACAAAAGAATGTAGGAGGATTATGAAATAACAGATAGAATATGTTCTTTGCATTGACTTAAAAACTCTTACCTTCTCATATTTAGCAAAGCCACCCATAACAGCTGGATCCACAATTCCATTCAGAAGCATAGAAAGTGGATTAATAGGAAGGTTCTCATCACTCTGGTATTGGTTAACCATCATCAGAATTTTTTCATTCGTTGTGGACATAGTCTCAATAGCATTCTCTAAAGGACTAATTGTAGCCTACAAAAAAAGAGAAGACATCTACAGTTCATGCAGAGATAAAAAGTACTTTTGGTTTTATAAATCTTCACATACACGAGCAACACTCTTACAATTCAGCAAACCAACACAGATTTGATAAATTCTCTTAGGACTTGGTCCTGACACTAGAAATCAAATGTAAAGATATACTGATCCCAGCAGTCGAAAAATAAAACATAAGCATTAAGAGTATTGTATATAGAAGTAAATAACAATAGCCTTGCGTGATAAATTTGCAAACTATTTTGTACATAAGGATTCACACAGATACGAGTTCTTAGCATGTGAATACACACCTGTGACATGGAGACAACCTCAAACCATCGTAAAATTCCAGGAAGTTTGTATGCTGTTACAAATGATGTTCTCTCAATCCACATAGACTATTAAAAAAACATAGTAGGGAGAAAATGATACTTCAAGATTTAAACTTTAATCTTTTCTGCCTTCTGAAATGTCAGTGTAAAGAGTGCAGACAGAAAACACACATTTCTGCACAAAAGGACACTGCAAAATGAATCTAGTATAGCTATTTGCACAAATCATTTTTCTGATTTAAGATTAGATCATCTTCAGTCACTAAACCTGCACAAAGAGGAAAAAGAAAATTACCCTTAAATCTTTTAGTATCTATTCCTATTTTTGCCATTACAGATTGAATGACTGTGACTAAACGACCTCCTCTCACCTCTACCCAGATTATACTTCCTCCTTCCACCTTTGAAACATGTTTCTGGAATTAAAGCAGTAATAGCCCTTTAACAACACTCCAGCATTCTTACTTTTTTTTTCCTTTCTTTTTCTTCTTGTGAAAAGACTAGCTGTTGGTATTTTAGAACACCGCTAGTTCTTATTTTACCTCTATCAGCTCATCTAAACTGCTAGTACTGAGAAACATAATCATGAAGGCAATGAAGACATAGTCCAACTGTCCCAATTTCCACCTCTCTGAAGTAATGTCCTGGTTTGAGTTAGAACCAAAGAGATTCTGTTCAGTGATTTCACCTTTCAGCTAAGTCTAACTAACTGCACTTTTTGAAGCTAACAGCATGTTTTTGCAGACGGTGTCTGCTTCTAGAAGTGATAATGCTGGATGTTTAGAGTTACTCCCGAGGGTTGCTGTGCAGACCAAGGTCACTGCTAACTCTCGTGTACCACATTGGGGGGTGCAGAAAGTGAAAGGCCGCATCTGCGGGGAGAAGCGGCCAGGACAGGGGACCCTAAACTGACCAGCGAGGTGTTCCATCCCACATACGTCATATTCAATATAAAGCTGAGGTATCATGAGGGTCTCACCCCTTCCCATCTGCCTTTGGGATCCTTCTGCTAAGCCTTAGCTTCCCCTGGGGGCTTTCTAGCCTTCTGGACCCTTTCCTTGCGCTGGCCTTTGCTTCTCAGCCCTGCCTTTGATCCTGATTGGTGTGTTCCTGAACCCAGCTCCTGAACCTGGTTCCCGTCTGCTGCTGAGCCCAATCTGGGACTTTCCTGGTGCGTGCCACAGCCTCACTGGTGACGGTGATGTAACTGCCATCAGGGGGAGGTTGGGTTTGATACTGGTTTTGCACATATTTGTATATATCCCATTTCATTATTATTATCTTCATTAAAGCTGTTTTAGTTTTCTTTTCTAATCTGGAAGCCTCTCATTCCCTTCCTCTCCCATTTGGGAGGTGAGGGGGCCATAAGTCTCTCTCCCTTATCCTCTTTCTCTTCCTCTATTTGGTTAACAGGGGAGGTTAACAGAGAGCATCTGTTGTAGCTCTGGTGGATTGAACCTAAACCTCGACAAGTAACCACGTATATTATCTATTATCATCAGCAATGGAACATTGATTTTATCTTTGTAAAACCATTTCAAAGTATATTCATAAATGGTTTCAAGACTCTCCAGTTTGCAAAGGAAGCCAATGTGCACCATGCATCTTGACAATACGGTGCAAAGCTGGGATGTCAGGGGAGAGTTTGCATCTGAAACATTTAATTTAACAGCAGATAAGAAGCTCCTTACATGAAACCATTGACACTACTAATAAGCATGCACATAAATGAAATTGTACATTTTTTAGATAAATGGCTTTTCCCATCAGTACCCCAAGAGCACAACTTTAGCTATAAAGATTGGATGGTATGGTTTTCATGGCAAACTATAAAATATCAGATATCTGTAAAATTTAAATATAGAAACATACCACATTTTTATGCCTCACACTGAAAAATAATTTACAGTGTCATAGATTTCCTGGAATAGTTGAACAACTTAGACTATTTCTCAGCATTCCACCATTATGCATGGGAATAAAAGATGACACAGGTATTAGTCTAGTCTGTCAGGATTTTACAGGACTGATGAAAGCAGACAACACACACCTCTCACTACTGAGCTGACAGCTGACAAAAGTGTTGTAAACTACAGGAGGCAAACCAGTTGGTATTTATTTACATGTCATCTTGTTTCATAACAAAAATCTGTACCAGAAAATGTTACTGCTCAATGGAAACGTGTTGAACATATGTAACTACATGACGTTTACCTTCAACTGAAACAAGTGATGTATCAGCTGAGTAAGTACATAAGAGTAATGCTGAAACAGAGAAATCCTGTGTTTATTTGTCTGAACTAGACCCTCAATTTAGGCTGTCTGTAATGAGTTATTTGAGACTAAGGAAGGATCTAGATCAAAAGTCACTCACAGCTATCAGGACAATATCCATCACCCTGTGTATCATTTACTTACAGCAAATTCATTTTCAGGGTCAACGGATCCTTTTCTGACTGGTCTTGAATAGTGGAACCGCTGCACGTTGTTGGACTTATAAAAACTGAAAGATTGTTAAAAGACTATTGTAAAATACAGAATTCAGAAATTTATGGAACATATCGTAACAGGGAAATATTTCATTCTGAGTCAGTTGAGTTTTTAATTAAAAGCAAATTTACTGCTCAGAAAAAAAGCACTTCACTGAAAACCCAGGAGACGAATACTTCTACAAATCAGGGTCAACACACAGTATCTTACAAGTATTAAGTTAAGCTTAACAAAATTATAAAATTTTCAAAACTTTCAGATTAACGCTAAAACCTACGGAAGAAGGTCTAGAAAAGACTTTTACTTTTCAGTATTCTTACTGTGGCATGCACTCTGCTTGCTCGCTTAACGGCATACAAAAGGAGTATGTTTTGTTGAAGGTAACTTAACAGAGTGGATACATTCCACTGGACTGAAATGCTTCCATTTTTTCATCCACGGCAGATGCCAAATCAATTTAATCACGTCTAACAGTTCTACTCACAATGCAGAACCATAGTTATTTGATAAATTAAACATTTGAAGCCATTAATAATTTCTTGTGATAGGTAAGAAAACGTATATTAACAACAATGGAAAGAAGAGGGACACCAAAGTAAAAGAATCTCTTGCAAATTCATGTGATGGTCTGTTCTACTTAGCTCAATCACTGTGAGCACTTCCACCAAACTAGTAACCGCTTGGCTTTTAGCATGGGCTTCTTTAAAAGAACAGAGACTGCACAGTTTTGGCTAAGTATTTTTCTGCCCACAGAACGACCTCTCCTTTTGGTTTTTAGTTTTCTATATAAATATAGCTATATTGAGTCACATCACTTTATACAGTTCTATCTGAAAGGACAGATATTTTGAAGCTCTTAGATAGAATAAATGCATTGCCATCAACTAATGTAACCAACAATTAAGTGTCCAATACAGCACAGTCATAAAAATAAATCTCTAAGACCAGATGAAATAAGCAGTTTGGTTGAATGCTGCAGCTGAGACAAACAATTACGGTATCTCCCATATCATAAGAGATTTCACTTTGTGTGGAGCACTTGACTAAATGTAACTGTTACAGGTACAAAACGTGGCTGGCACTACATGGATATCTAGTCCAGGACCAGATGTATAAACTCTCTTTCAGATAGTGATTTTAAAATGAATTCAAACTGAAACTGAGACCACATTTCATTTTTAATTTTTTTTTTAAATCTTGCAGTACAAGAACACAGCTTGTATCTTCTTTATTTATTGTGGTCTATGTGGGGAAGGGATTCTTAATTCTGCATTCTGAATCAATTGCAACTTCAGTGAAGATCGTATAGAGAAGGCTGCAGACAAAGCAACATCTATCTCTGGAACAGTTAGAAATGAAGCCATCTCAGCTGATAGAAAGAAGTATTCTATTTTCAGTCTTCCTTAACTCTTGTTAAGAGAACAACTCGTAGTCTGTGTTAAGTGTGGACTCACTGCAAAACCCCTCTTACAGATGTCTCAGTTTACCTGGAGAAATTTTAGCTTGAGATCTCTCTGTTTTAACCACTTTCAATTAGGGAGACACAGTCATATCTTGTGCTTTCACAAGGCACTGACAACTACAGGAACAAAATATGGCCTGCCTTAACTTATGGTGCCTGTGCTTTCTGTTGTCCTGAAGTTGCAAGCTAATAAATACCATCTTGAAATTTTTCATTCAGGTGTTAGTGATAAGCAACAGCTT
>VZZY01013181.1:0-50061 GCA_013400335.1 Eurystomus gularis | reverse complement strand
CTGAAGAAGAGAAGACTCCAGGGTGATATTATAAATGTCTTCCAATACCCAAAGGGAACCTACAGGAAGGCTGGAAAGGGACTTTTCACAAGAGTGTCCAGCGACAGGACAAGGGGAAACAGTTTTAAATTGAGGGAGAGTAGGTTTAGAGTAGATCTTAGGAAGAAGTTCTTCAGTAGGAGGGTGGCACGACTCTGGAATAGATTTCCCGGAGAGGCTGTGGATGCCCCCTCTCTGGAGGTGTTCAAGGCCAAGCTGGATGAAGCCTTGAGCAATCTGGTCTAGTTGAGAGGCGTCCCTGCCCATGGCAGGGAGGTTGGATTAGATGATCTCTAGGATCGCTTCCAACCTAGGCCATTCTATGATTATTATGCATGACTGGAGGCACAGGAATATGAACTGCTATTGATTTCTTTCTCTCTCTACTGCAAAATGCAGAAGAGTTGCCTCTGATGAGCAAAAGGATGGTGCTAGCACCCTCTATCCTCTGGCCAAACTCAGGAGACATGTTAACTGCTCAGGGCTCAGCCCCCAGGTCCTGCTCTCCTACATATGTTCCTCAGACAGCTGTTTTCATTTCTTGTGGTCAGGAGCCAGTAGGCAGAGTCCTGCCCCACAGTAGGCAAGAGAAAACTGTCAACTCAAGCACTTTAGCACTTTAGATTTTTATTATAATCAAGCCTCTAAGAAATGCGTTAATTGGGAATATACAGAATAAAATTTAGCAACACAGAAGCAGTGACAAAAGATGCAAATACTGATTTTGAGCAGAGTGGTAGTTTAATCAGACTAGATCACTAGCTTCTGGCAAAGCAAAACCATGGTTTTATATTTTACTCTTGACAGCAATTACACTGAGACTTTTACAGTGATTGTAGTATTTGCTTCCCTAATAATTACACATTGTATGATGATAACTGAACTTGCTCATGTGACAGGCTTTATTGATCTAAAGGAAACCAGTGAACACAAGCAATATTCTTTTATTTTGAAACTGTTACTCAGGTAATCAAATCTCCTGATGAGGAGAGCTATATAAGTACTGTCACGTGCATAAAGCAGGCTGTAGCATTCTACTTCTGCAATTAGTCCAGGTACATGTAGCAGCAAAGGCTACTGCAAATCCTCTCCAAATAGAAAAATATGCCAAGCCTGGCATTTCTTGAGTGACAAAGTATTTACTTGGTTCATCTCCCAGGATGTGTATATGCTCCTATCTCCCCGTAAACAGGATTGACATCTTTGTTTCAGTACATACCATTCTTCCCAGCATGCAAATATTGTATATTGTCTTTCTGTGTAAAGCCCTGACCAGGATGCAGTCAGACTGCTTCCAATCCTTGGAATACTGACTGAAGCAAGAGGAATAGGTGTTTTGACCGTCAGTGGGAAAATCTGGGGACATTATCTGCAGAATAGTTGAAGTTTCTTCTTTTTTTCTCTCTACATTGATCTACCAGATTTTAAGGAAGCTAACCAATAAAATGCATTTCCAAGAAGACCAAATCCCCATAACTAAGTCCCAAAGATGGCCTTAGGCTATGCATGTCTACCCTCCCTGCACTTTAAGCTGTCTAGACACAAGGTAGCCTGATCTGGTAGGTCATGTAGCTGCACAAGGGTAGTGCAGTGGCTGAGCTAATAAGCCCTGGGGAGATCAGGTTGGATTAACATGAGCACAAGGCAGTGCTTTCAGACTTCAGCCACCTTTCAGGCTGAGAGGAAGTGGCACAAATAGAGAGCTGGAGCCAGCAGTGCCAGCCACAACTGCATCCAGCAAGGACTGACTGTTCATGCTGTTTCGTTGCTGTAGTCAATGTGTTTCTCAGTGTTTTCGAGTCTTGTTGATTTTAGAAAGAGAGACATATATCACAAGGTTAAAAAGTAAGCCAAAGTCCTGACACTGAATTTGTACCTACAGGTGCAAGAATGATTAAATCTTTGTGAAGTCTCTCGGCTGTGCATGCTCACATACGCAAGCTAGCTGCAGCCTAAACAGGGACTGCAGTATCCACAGCTCTGTCAGTGACGGGAGCAGGTGATGGTGTTGGTGATGGTGTTGGCCAGCACTAAAGCATTTTCAACCCCTTCAGAAAATGTGTGGTTTTGCATGTGTGCAGACATATACCTACTGCACACACACCAAAGCATACCCATCAATCCAGTAAGGAATACAGCCACTACCCAACCTTTTCTTTTCTTGGCAGGGCTCTCTGCACATTTCTGTCAGCCAAGGAAAATTTCACATTAACAGGAAAACCCACTGCTGTTCTCACCCCGTTACACAGTAAATAAGTGTTGCACAATAAATGTTGACACAGTAACTGTCAGAGGAATTTCTCACACAAAACAACCATGTATTCATATATGCTAACAAAATAATCTGGGATTTCATGTGTCCTTGTTAACAAATTATTCCCTAGCAAACTAAACTGAGCGCTACAATGCTACAGGCTTGGGGAAGAGTGGCTGGAGAGCTGCCTGGCGGAAAAGGATCTGGGGGTGCTGGTGGACAGCAGGCTGAACATGAGCCAGCAGTGTGCCCAGGTGGCCAAGAAGGCCAACGGCATCCTGGCCTGTATCAGAAATGGTGTGACCAGCAGGAGGAGGGAGGCGATTGTGCCCCTGTACTCGGCACTCGTGAGACCGCACCTTGAGTACTGTGTCCAGTTTTGGTCACCACAGTACAAGAAGGACATTGAGGTGCTGGAGCGGGTAAAGAGAAGGGCAACGAAGCTGGTGAAAGGGCTGGAGAGCATGCCCTATGAAGAGCGGCTGAGGGAACTGGGTTTGTTTAGTCTGGAGAAGAGGAGACTGAGAGGAGACCTTATTGCCCTCTACAACTAGCTAAAAGTAGGTTCTAGAGAGGCTGGTGTTGGTCTCTTCTCTCAAATTAGTAATGATAGAACGAGGGGAAATGGCCTCAAGTTGTGTCAGGGGAGGTTTAGATTAGATATTAGGAAGAAATTCTTCACTGAGAGGGTAGTTAGGCACTGGAATAGACTGCCCAGGGAGGTGGTGGAGTCACCATCCCTGGAGGTGTTTAAAGAATGAATAGATGCAGTGCTTGAGGATATGGTGTAGTGGTTAGAGAGATGCTAGGAGAAAGGTTGGACTTGATGACCCTGGAGGTCCTTTCCAACCATAACGATTCTGTGATTCTGTGATTATCATAAGTCATCTGATACCATCAGCTATTGTACTGTGCAGGTTTAACTTGGAGGAATGTACAGAGTATTGCTTGAGTTTTTGGCCAATACCGAAAAGAGATCGGAGCGTCTAAAAATTTTCCAGCCCCATTTAGACATCCCAGATGACTGTAACACTACTGTCAAGTTTCATTTATATTGCAAATACTGGAATGTTTCTCTGGCCCTGAACAGTGACCCTTTGGACTGTTGTCTGTCCCTAGTGCATGCTAGAGAGTTTCAAAACAGAAACAGCCATGTGAATAAAGTAAATAAATTCTAAGAATTCCTGGGAAAGAGCAAATAACCATGGCTTATAACAGTAAATAAAACCAGACAGGCCTCATTTTACAGTCCCAGAGGGAAAGGGGTGTAGGTCAGTTCAAGTCCAGCCAACTAACACCTTGCCACAAAAACAGTTGCCTTGCTGAAAACAGTCCTTGGCCCATTTGAGTGGTTGAATTGGGCCCAAATGGTCTCTGGAGAAGGACTAACTAGCACAGACCAAAACCACATTAAATAATTTGACAGAAAGGATTTTCATGTGCCCTTTCCTGAAGCCCATATCTTGGTCCTCTTTCATTGAATCAGCACAGATACAAGAAGGCTGCTCAACAGAAGACAGAAATGGCTGTAGTGTTACAGTGACTCCACTCTGCTGCCTCTGGGGACACAGGACTAAAAACTCTCCACTCACAAGATATCGTGAATTTACATGAGCAATGAGATCTTAAGTGCAACAGCTTTATAAAGAGTGCTGAAATAATTTCAGAAAATCAGGCCACTGCTGAGGCCCAACTTTGAAGTGCTATTTATTTGCTAGATCATTTTTATTTCTTGGATGATCATTGTTAGTAACAGTAGCTCCCAAAATGGTTTCATAAGAGAAGTACTTACTCACCAGACTCATTTCTACCTTTCAAACCTCTGCAAATGAAATCAGCATATCATTACATGCAGTACAAAGCTTTGTAAATAGCAGTCACAAAACTTTTGTGAATCCAAGGACTGACCAGGAAATTTAGCTTTGAAAATGTGAGACTTAATCAAAGCATTTGAAAGATACATACTAATGCATTTCCCAATGGTAGCAGGTGTCATATCTGCAGAACTGTTTCCTTCCAGTCCTCACTGAAGACTTTATCTTTTGAATAGCCTGATTCATGTCAGTGTTGTGATTCGAGGGGCCAGAACACAGAAAGAGGGGTTACTGGGTGTCTAGATATTTTCAAACGAATACTGGCAATGTGGCTTCATTCTCTTCTATTCTGCAGCTTTAACAAGGACACAGATATCTCCAGAGCTGTCACTATCAAAAGAGAAAAACTTAAAATAAAAGCTGAAACAATCCTTAGTCCCCAGACTTGATAAAAGGCCATTTCACTTCCACCTCCTGAAATCCAAAGCATGCTTGTTGAATCCAGCAGTCTAACCAGAGTGTGTCATCGTTTTTCGTCCTGGGTCCTGTTGCAGCCCTTGAATATATCTTTTTTGCATAGATATTTTTCCTGATGCATGGCCCCAATTAACCAAGACCACCATTTTTCTGTAACACAATCTAGTGCTACCTGGCACATGTTCAGGTTTGAAAACATGTCACTCTATCTTTAAGTATGGTTTGCTTTTAATGGGTTATTTTAGAACAGCAATTTCAGGGCTTCTGGTTATTTTTAGCTCTTGTGGTAATAATCTCAGGGAATGGAAATACCAAACTTCCCCACATAGTCTTCCCACAGTCTCCAGCTGTAGTCATACAGATGTATTGGGATCTGCCTTGTCCAAAATTACAGTTATCCCTTGAGCTTCCCTGGAAGGCATCAGGAGGTGGCAGGCAGAAATCATTGCAGCTCCCTGGGGGAGCCGCAATGGGCTTCTACATAGTCAGGGCCTTTCTCAGTCCCGCACCCCTCAAAGCGAATTGTAGCACATTCAGTGGCTCATTTCCAGAGAGAGACTGTGGCAATAACATCTATGCCACCTGCTTACTATAACCTGTGCCACCCTGATTACATCTGCATTGTAAAGAATAATTGTGGAAATTAGGGAAAAAAATAAACCAAGTGTATTCAATCAGTTATGCTTTGTTCTGCTATAAGTTTCAATTTTCTCTAGCCACGCTGATTCCCAGGAACAGATTGCCTAATTTCTGCTCTACTGTTAATTGCAGTTCTCTCTCTGCACTGGTAATCTGAAGCTATGGATCAGCTGCTTTGCAGTACCATGTCAGAAAGCCTTTCTGGGATACAAGTAAACAGCCAGTGAGCTGAGGAAATAGCAGATAATCAGCTTTATTTTCTCCCTGAGTGGTTTTTAACACACAGGTCACATTGACCACAACCTGGAATCTCCAAGACAACATTTGACAAGACCTACTTGTTCATCAGGGGCCTAAAATTCCCAGCTGATGCCTAGTTACCCATAATCACTTGTCAGAGATAGCCTTTGTAGTTAATTTGTCTGAAATATCACCAAGGTGAAACTAAGGCTCTCATAATCTGCGCTATTTACACTATGCTTGCAGAAGTATCTAATAAAAGAGGAAGACTGTTTTTATTATTTTAGCAAGCTCTCAGGAGCGGATAGCAGCGGAGGAAGAAAGTCCCTGGTACCCACTATAGAAAAATATTAGAAGTTTGCACTTGCTAACATGTTTGTGACTTCTAGCTAAATGTGCACGTCTTTACCTTTCTGTCAGGATGCTGCAGGGGCAGGAGGTTCCCTGGGGAGCCACAAGGTGCTAGGCAGAGCCTGGCAGCCCAGC
This sequence comes from Eurystomus gularis, assembly GCA_013400335.1. Classification (NCBI taxonomy): domain Eukaryota; kingdom Metazoa; phylum Chordata; class Aves; order Coraciiformes; family Coraciidae; genus Eurystomus; species Eurystomus gularis. The sequence continues at coordinate 44,112 of VZZY01013181.1, read as the reverse complement.
TTTGTCCCACCCCACACCCAGGGAGCTGGGCAGCTCCAGCCCTGGGCACCTCCCTGGGGATGGGGACTGGCCAAGGGCAGGAGGGAACATTGACCCATGGGCAGTGATCCCGATCAACATGGTCTATGGCCAGGTAGGGCAGGGCCTGATGGGCTCAAGGGGCTGAAAGGGGGTCCTGGGCCATGGACCTGTGGGAAGCTTGTCTGGGCCATGAGTGTGGCTGGTGACCCCAGGCACTGATGCTTGAGATACTTCATGTATTCTAGTTAAGTGATTTCATCACCATGATGCTGGTTGATGATGCCGGTTGATGATGCTGGTTGGAAGGCTCTGCTAGCCTGCAAGTTATGGAAGCAAAAGTATTCAAAAACAAAATGGGAATTTTAGCATACCTCAGTAACTTCTTGTATTGCTTTAAGCTCATTTGTGTCAGACAGAGGACCCCTTGACTCTCAACTTAGGATGTAAAGGCGCTCCAGGAAGGGATAACTTTTAAAAAAAATGGCAACCAGGCTTAATCTAAAAAGCAACATGTTACAGTCATGTCCCTTCTGCTCTGGGTTTGGTTGTTGCAGGTCCTGGAATAACTGGACTCCAAACCCTATTGGGGGAATGGGCAGCACATGGTGCACTAAAATCATCCCATCTCCAGTTTACCAGTCTCTGGTTGTGCAATGGGAAGGAAGCACAGGCACCTCATATGGTGCTCAGCATCACATTAGGAGACAGGCTCTAACCTTTAGTTATCACAGTGCCAAGGCCTACAACGTCTTCGGTCCTTTGTGGATGCAGCCAGTTATTCCTGAAAATCGGCAATATAAATGGCATTGATCTGGAAGACAAATAATCCAGTGTTGGAAATTAAATGTTAGGAGTATATATATTAATTTTTTAAAACAGAAGATGTAGGATTAATTTCATCTGATATCTACAGAATAAAGAATTGTATTTAGCCAAGCCACCCCCGTGGCAGGCACGGCCTCCCTGACAGAAAGCTGACAAAAAATAGGGCTTGCCAGAGACCTATAAAGATCATTTTGGTGCCTCACAACCCTAAACAGCACCTCATGGTAATTAACTGGTAACTCAGGGTCTAAACCCTTAGACTATCTTTGTCATGAGCTTGCCCTCCACCTAACTAGAATGAACACAGTGCACCCTTGACTGGGGTATAAATGAAGCCCCGCCAAAGAGCTGAGTTGAGTTGGTTCTTCACAAAGCAAGCGGGTCTGGCAGTTGGACCCTCCCCTTGGATATACAGTATGCTGTCCAAGAATACTTCCACAGATTGAGTGAGTCTCCGTGAATTGAGCAAGCCTTGCCCCGCTTTTGGGTGAGTGATACCTTTGAATATCATTGTGTGGGAGGTTTTCTCTTGATAAGTGTGTGTACGCACATTCCAGTTCATCTTTCTATAAAGAATATTCCTTAAAGTTTAGAAATTAATTGTGTAGTAGTTATATTCCCAGCTGAAATCTGAACTTGTAACTTAATTTTGTCAGAAGGAGTGCTGGGCAATTTTGGTTTCAATAAATCTGCATTTTTGGATAGCTGTTGCTGCCTGTTTTCTGGGTGCCTCTGTGACAACCCCCTAGCTCCCTTCACAGTTAACAGAGGAAGACAGGCAACTTCAGGGCATGACTCACCCAGCCTGTTTTTAGATGTCTAACAAACGTGACAGAAATCTTGTCCTCTAAGGGGCTGTTTCTCTCCTCCTCTAACTAAAAGGATAGCTAAAAATGGTTAGCTTGAATGCAGACATACACCTTTAGGGGCATCTTATTCCTAGTAACTAAGGAAGATCAGCTCACCCAAAACCCTCCATGTCAGAAATCTTCACACCTACACACACACAGAGCCTTGGGAGCTGGCTGAAGGACCCCTTGTAGTAAAATAGACACCTCTCAGCAGACAGTTTATTAAATCTAGTTGAGTTTTTATTTATAAACAATGTTATTTGTAGCATCTTTATCCCATGGCACTCCACCATCAGAGCTGAGTCCATTCTGTTACAGATATAGCTGAAGCCTCTTCTGAAACAGCTAGCCAAAGCCTACTGCTCAGGGATCTCTGAGTGAGAAGAAACATGATGGACGTCTTCCTCTAAATACATAAACTGAATTCATTGAGATGGAGCTATCATGACTGCCAAAAATTATGCTGCTGCTAGAGATGCATCCCTGCACTCCCTGAAGCGCAAGCCGAGGAGTGTGTTGGACAGCAGTGAGCTCTGCAGGAACCCAGTGGGAAAAAACTGGCTGAGCTTGCCTCTGGTTTATCGCCCTGTGAAGGTGGCACTAGCCACCTGGTGCCTGTCTTCTACAGTGCTCACTGCATCTAGCAACTTTGCATTTAATAGTCACAGTCAGATTTTGCACCAAATTCTTGAATTGATATGCTTGCCTCTCACATAGCAGCTGAAATAAAGACATCAGGACTCAAACATTTAATGCAAAATGTTTTCTCTCATAGCTGTNATTGTAACAGACTCTCTCTATATTTTTTTTTATTTTATTTTATTTTATTTTATTTTATTTTTTTCAGTTCTCTTCTATATTTGGTCAAATTTTGCATTCTACATTACAATTGCAATAACTACTTATAACTACTTATAAATAAGCCCGCAACAGCAGCTAATTGTCCAGCTATTGAATTGTGCCTCAGCTGTCTCACTGTGGTAAGTGTATTCTACATAGACTTCACATACTTTAGCACTAGTGAAAAATTAGGTATGCTGGGTTGTTGTATGGAACTTTGCATCAGTGGAAAGGATCGTTATATTAATTTTGCATAATGGATTCTCTCCGACACTAACAAATACCAGGGATATTTCTGTGTGGTAAAGAAGCTGCTCTACGGAGAAAGCTGTCCTTCAAGAGTCAGTAAGGTGTCTGTGACCCTGGTTACATTGATAGATTCACTTAGGTTTGCTTCCTCTTACCCAGTTATAATTTATGACTTATGGCAATGATCCATCAAGCCAGATAGCATTACCTAGACCTTACAATGGCAAAGGAAACCAGAGAATTTCCTGCCACTGGTGAACAAGAAAACTCTGTCATTACCTAATGTAAGTTATCAGAGTAGAAAAGGAGAGCTTATTCAAGGAAAAGACAGATGTTATAGTAAACATTAAAGAGCTGCAGTCTTTGATGCGAGTGTCGTGGACCCCTGTGACAGAGCACAGCAGCAGACCCACACTTCTTGTGAGTGCAGTCCTGACTCTACTGAAGACACTAGCAAAACTCCCACTAATTTCAGCAGGCTGAAGATTTCCTCTGGATCCAGTGTGTGGCTGAACCACCACCTTATTAGTGCATGGCAGATGATATCTCCATTCTGAGCCATAATGCTCAACTGTAAAACAGAAATTATATGACTTATTCCCATCATCAAAAGAGAATAATGCAAACTTTAATGTAAGTGCTCACACAGCACACAACCACTCTGAGACCAGAGATGCTGGAGAAATGGGGGCAGCCAGGGAGCTCTGGGCTACCTTCTGTTTACCAGGAAATAACTTCATCTAGCAATCTAGCATGGTAAGACGTGCCAGGGAAAAAAATTCCTCCTATCAGAAACATTGTTAGACAGTCACACTGGAATCAGAGTCCTGTAATGAAAAGCTAGTATTCAGGTTAGAGGATCAGGAGCAACGAATCTTCATTGGTTGTTTAGGGTCCAGAAGGCACATGCAGCCGTTCTGAGTGATTATTCTCTCACAGAATGCAACCAGCAAGATGAAATAAGGGCACTAAAAAACAATCTGGGAACAAGCAAATTCGCAACCCTCTTCTAGACCACCACAAGCATATTAGTATATATCTTCAGCTGGAGGAAAGAGCTATAGAACTACATAGACAAATGCACTACTCTGTTTTTATAATAATTTTTATTACAGATTTTAAGAAAGAAAACATAATGCTTTATTGTATTTAGCAGCAGGATTAACTGCTTCTTTTTCCTGAGCTACATCCTGTTGAGACTAGCTGCTGATTTAGGGAGCCTGGCAATAGCCCAAATATAGCTGTCTGGTACCTCCTTGGAGGGAAAATAACCACTTCACATCCAGCCCACTCCCAGCTCCCAAGTGACTCTTCCCAGCCCCTGGCAAGGTGTGACACATACATAGTGCAGGCTATTCAGCAATGGACACTTCTCATGCTTTTTTTTCCTGATTTTCATTGTTCTGCTGACAGCTAGTGAAAAAAGGCTAGCAACCTTAAGCTTTCGCCTGCTGGAAGGCATGATTCTAATCCTCAGTTTTAAAAAAGTCTGAGTGTTGAGGGGGAAATTGTAACTGTAACTGCTCAGCAGAGGCAATATGTGACCAAGGAATGATCTGGTATGGAGAGCGAGATGGCCTAAGTTCAAGAAGGGCTTCTGCTGGAAGCAGAATGACTTCTTGCAAGGAAGTGAAGTTTCCCTTGGTGAAGAGATAATAGTCTCAGAAACGTCTTGTAGCCATCCTGGAATGGGATCACCCAGCAGAGCTAGTGTGGGGGGTGGGCCCAAGGCTAGGCTGAGGTGTCCTATGCAACTGCTCTCAGGAATAGAACTAATGCGAGTGCATATAAGGAATCTGCTCGTGACGCATCTTTTCAGACTCCATGTAGAACTGTGTGTTGCAGTAGGACTCTGTCCAATGTTCATTAAAGTTGTCTTTTATATTTAAGCACAAATGTGTGTTTAACTCGCCTCGAGGGCTACCATAAAAATTCCCCAAGAGTGTCTAAGTCCTAAAATCAGCAAACAAACCCAGAAAGCAAACACTTCTTCCCTCCGGTTACCCTGATTAAAAATCACACGGTTTTGAAGATTTCACTCAATCATTGAATATTTGTGGTTTTCAGTATTTTGTATTGCTCTCTAAATTTGTACAATGAGTGTCTGTACAGATAGACTCCTTCATGACCCTGTTAGGTGTTAGAGGGAATGTGTAATGATGCTGAAGTGCCTGGTCTACCTGCCTGGGTGATACAGCAAGTACTTAGCCAGTGAGACAACCAGGGTGCACAGCAGTCACAAGCACAGGGACAAAGCAATGAGTGGCAAAGGAAAAGTCTCATTCAGCACTAGGGGAGACTAGAGGCAATGCTTCTCTTTCTGCCTTCCCATCCGCTCCCCTTCCTCTCTCTGCACATCCACAGAGTTACCAGCAGCAAGAGCAGTCTCTATACCCCACACCCCAGGTCATTTTCAGACCGGAAAAGGCCCATGGCCACCCTTCTCCCAAAAATCTCTTAAGTGAGCTCTTTTTTTTCCCCACCCATTGTTTTAGATCTATTTGTCCTTTCATAACCAGCCAAATTTTTCTCAGGGTAGTTCAGCCTGCGTGTAGAGGACTGGGGGGGCGGGGGAGAGGGGGTTACGCCAGGCAGCTCCCCTGATCCAGCACCTCCAGTTTGATGCCAGCACACTTCATGGCTGCCAGCGTGCAATGACTGACTGTCCTCCTCCTCTTTGTCGACCCCATTTGGATGCAGTGAAGGTGGGTCTCTTCTTTGGGGCACTGGTAAGGCATCAGGCAGGAGCACTGGTTCTGTGTGTCTGGAAATGAACATGTTGGAATTTTAGCTGCAAATGTCATGACTAAAAACGTATTTTGTAGCTTGACAACATTTCAAAGTTCAACAGGGAAAAACACTATTGGAGGTTCATGATACATTAGTTACAAAAAGCCTATATAGTGCATGCACTAGAAGGTAGGATATTAGGAATAGAGACAAATGCAGCTTTAAATATCAGTTTATATAGCAATGGCCCACATAGAAGCAGAAATGAAGTATTTAACTACTTTTATCCACTGTCTTTCCCTGACCTTTCTTCTAAATAAAAAAGATATTAAGTTAACTTTCTGTTCCAAATTATCCTTGTACACAGTGTTGCTGTGGAATGGAGTCTTAAGGTCCATACTGTGTCAGCTCCTATTTCATTAAAGCTCCCTTTATGAATGCTAAGCTACCTGCTGCTGGCCTGTGGTAAAGCTCAGTCCTGCTAGTTATTTCATTACCCATTTCTGATCTAATCGGATTTTGATTCTTTATATTCTTTCCCAGAAATTCCTGAGGCAGGAAACTAAGTTTCTGCCTTTCCTTTCTTTACAACATAGGAAAAATGTGTGGTTTTCTCCATGTAGATCCTTTCCCATGGTACTGCAGTTTCTTCTTCCTCTCTCTTACCTACTACAGGAAACCCAAAACTTCCATTTCCTAAATGTTTGTCCATACTCATGAGAAAGAAGACTTTTGTGGAGATGGGGAAGAGGAAAGTCTACTTCAAACCTCTTGAGCACCACAGTGAAAACTTATTTAATGTGTTTTTCTCCTCTTTCATTTTTCCACACTGAGCAAGGCTTTTCTGTAGGCTTTTCAGAGAAAAACACTGAGGTGCTGGCACAGCATCCAGCTTTAAGCCACCTACATAGTGGAAGCAGATCTAGGCTTCTTAGGGGCTCTGGAAAAAATAAGCCATATTTTTTTTTACATTTTAATGAGGATGCCAAGGTGCTCCCCTACAGCATGTCCCTTGAGGGGCACACCTAATCACGCCCTCTGCTTCAGCCCCACAAGGAACAATATCTCATGCAGTAATTTTACAGCCACCTACTTCAAATTCTGTGCTGCAGAAAACTTGCACCTTCAAAATGGGGTTTTAGGATTTCTGCGCACTGCTGTTGCTTTATCATAAGTAGACAATGTGTGATAAGGATTGTATTTGTCTCTGGAAGCATGGAAAGACCAAGTGTGGCTGCCACTCAGCCTTTTCCTGGCAAGCACTTGATGTCTGTGGAGCCAGGCAGCACCTCAGACATTTACAGGAAAACCCACTGCTATTCTCATCAAGTTACGCAATAAATAACCAAGTTGCACAATGGTGTTTATGAAATAATCCTCTTAGGGGTTTCACCAGCTTAGCTAGTTCATTAAAATTCTTAATAGATACAGTTTTCACATATGGGTATTTGGAAATTTTACTGTTAAAATCCCATTAAGCCTGATGCATCTTAGTCTTGCTTTTTAAGTAGTATCATGATTTAGTTTCATAATTTAATTACATGTTACAGAGGGTGTGGCCCAGATTAACTCCTGAAGTGCACACTAGCGGTTCTAATAGCCACACAACGAATGGGCAGTAATATCCTGACTATATTTCTGTCATTAAAGATTCAAATGTTAATTCTCCTAAAAAGTTCCCTTAACCTCCAAGTTCCTTTTGTGCCTTACTAACAGGAAGTGGCAATGATACTAAGGGAAAAGGCACATATCTAAGTGCAACACTTGGCAGCAGGGACACAGGACTGACCACACTTCCTCTCACTGTAAATTGGTCAGATGGACCACAATGCTTGTATATCCCATTCCTGGAGCATCAAAGGAGTCAGCATATTTTATTTTTAGATCCAAAGGGCTGGATAAATCCCATCATTCAGAAATCATACCTGAACACTCCTCCCAGTCATAGCAGGTGTCATAGCCACAGGACACTTTCTTCAAGCTGTTTGTAGAGAGCTTTGCCCTTTCAATAGCCCAATCTAGATTAGAATGGCCATGGCAAGGGCCAATATGCAAGAAATGAAATGACAGCTCTCCAAGGCACATTTCAGCTGAATACTGACAGCTGGGCTTTGTCACATTCTGTTCAGAAACAGCATGTAGCACACAGATGTCTTCTGAGTAGTGGCTGCCCCAAGGAAAAAAAGATAAAAAATTAGCATGCTGTGGAACAAGTCCAAGCTTCTAAACACTCCACCAGCATTGGATGAAACACAGCAATGCAATGGTATCTGTCTAAAGACCTAAGGCTGTCTAGCTACAGTAGAATCTGGACCTGATACAGCATAGTGCTGTGAGATGAGGAAGCTTCAGTCCTGTCCAAGAGAAGGGAGGTGAAGGTCATGTGCCTGCACGAGAAAACAGTAAGTGCTGTTACCTCCAATGTAGGTGAAATTTCCATAGGCCCTGGAGTGACTTGTCTGAGTTAATGCAGCCCCTGTGTGTGCAAGTCTGCTTCTGAGGCACAGTTGATTGGGACTAATGGCAGGCAAACTCAACCACGATGCTTGTAGATTCTCTCTTGTATTGTTCTTGGTTCCTGAGTGGATTCATCCTCAGCAATTGCAGGCATTTCCAAGCAGCATCATTTTGTGGAGCTTAGTCATTTCCCAAAGAGAGGGAGCAATACAGCTCCCCTTCTTTACGTTCCTGAGTTAAGTTTATAGCTTTCAGTCAACAAACCCTCTCTAGTTTTCAGAGGATTTGGCCTATGTACTTTTGACAATATCTGTCGTCCTCTAAGCACACTCTCTCTCTATCCAAGGACTCTTGAGACAGAAGATACCTGGTTCTTTGGAAATTGACATGATTGAGTTGAATCCCATGTCAAGGGATGCATCTGTGGTCACACTGTAGCCCTGTGGTGGAATGTGTGTTGGTCTCAGCCCTACAACTGTTCATTTCATATTCAGTCTGTGCTCATCTTTCCTATCTCCAGTCCTACAGCACACCTCCATCCTAGCCAGTCATTTACTAAAAATTCTCTAGGATAACACTCTATTCAGTTGAAGGCTCAGTGGTCTGTGCAGATTATTTTGTGTCAAGGGACAGTAAATCCAAGCCTTACATATTTTTATATGCTCTGGAGACTGAAATATACAGTGTGTTTTCCAGCATGTTCATCTGGAAAAGGAGAATCTCAAGCACAAGGAGCATGACCTATCATAGCAAGGTGATGACAGTGAAAATATAGAAATTAGAGAAATAAAGAGAAGAAAAGGAAAAGTTGGGATCTCCAGTAGCATATGATAATGTAGATTAGAAGGATGTGCCATAGTGTGCCATTAGGTTAATGTCATTGTTCATTTACTTCATAGGCTATAAATGGGGCTGTAATTTAGATACAGAGGCATAGCTGGCCAATATCTGAACAGAGAGTAGCCCTGAATTGCTGCTGTCTTTTACTACTCTTCCTGGTTTGTGTCACAATGGACTCTTGGTCTATTAGTGGAGAAACTTTTACTTTTCTTTTTTCTAATTGAAGTGCTTAACTTACCCACAATCTTCTTCTGGAGACATACAAACACAATGAGAACCAACCTGCTTTTGTCCTGGATTGCAAACACCTCTAATTTTAGTTTGCACATCTGAAACAAAAAGTGAGAGTTGTTGTAACTAGTAACAAAACAAAGAGAAATATCTTAGACTCCTGCTCTAAAGCCCAAACCAAATTTATTTCTGTTTGTCCCATGTTTGTCTCTTCAAAATCTGCCATTGTTGGGATTCCACAAGTATGTATCAGTCTTTGCAAAAATTACTGGAAAATCCTGTATAAAAAGAGAAGCTGAAGTTTCAATAGAATGCATTCTCCTACTTTGTTTTCATAAAGCCATGTTAATACAGCTGGGGTTTGTTTTGTTTTTAAAAGAACAGTTTCAGTATCTCAATTTCATAATTAAAGTGCACAGTACTTTGCACTCAAAAATTCTGAACTTAATGCAGAAATCTGGGGGCTGAAACTATATGGCACTGTGGTAGTGCCAAAGTAAAACCAAAACTGAAGAACAGTTGCTATAGGTCTTAAAACCAGTCACCTGCCTCTTGGTTCTGGATAGCTAAAATATACTGTACTGTTAATACCACCAGTATAGAAACAATAAAGTATCTGCAGGCACACTGACCTTTTTCACATGTAATAGATCTCAAAACAGGAGGTATCCAGGAGAGGTCTTTCCCACAGGTATACTGTCTTTGACCAGTGACTATAAACCCAGCTTGGCAGCTCAGCTCAATGGTTTCACCAATGTTGTACTGTTGCTTAAATGGGGAAATCATGACACTGTGAGATGTTGGTGGCCTGAGGCATACTGAGGCTGTGATAAACAAGAAAAAAGGATAATTCTTCTTGTTTTTATGGTGTGCAGATATTTATAGCAAGTCATAATGCTTCATCTGAAAAGCTGTACAATAACACTGAATATTTTACTGACATTCAAAACTAGCAAATATTTAACATAAGTCTAGAAATTTTCAGTGCACTATCACAGTCTTTAAAAATATTTTTCAATCAATAAGTAAATAATTACAATTTGTTTTGTAATGTATGTTAGTATGAGTAATTTAATTTTACAGATTAAAAATAAGAATGGCATTAACACTATTATTTTATTTTTTCTTATGTAAATAAAGCTGTTAACAAAACAATCAAAATGAATGGCAATAGAAATCTCATAAGTATATTCAGGTGTTATTTTTTTTTTTATAAAATGAACAGTAAGTCAATGATATCACACTGAGTTCCAAAAAACTACTAGAATCTTTCCTGTTAGCATATCCAGGTCAGTTTTGATCCTTAATTCTTAATTGGACTAGAAATACTTCAACGCTTTGATTTATTGTGTGGATTTTCAAGGCAGCCTGGGGGATGGTGGTAGTTAGAGACAAATCATCCATTTAATACAAAAAGTGGCAGACAAATTCCTCTAAGAATGCTCTCTCCAACAACTATTATCAACTTAAAGACAGGTATGTAAGTCTGGAAATAAAAGGTGAGTCTTCTATTAAAGATATTTAAAACTAGACAAGAGAAGGTCCTCGCAGCATCCATCTGATGGTTTTCTAAGGCCTTGAATATTACAATATTCTTACAAAGCATGTAAAAGTAACACTTCTGAGTTGAGAAGGGAATGTTATAGTGACTCAGTAGGTTTTTGCCACCTCTACATGAAACACCTTCTTAAAGTGATATCTTTTCAGATATCGCTACAGATTCTTTTGTTAAAACTTGTACTAAAATCTATTTTGTATCATTTTCTTCCACTTCTGCTTTGTTGCTGGGCTAAATTAGTTTTCTCTTTCTTACATTGACATTCAACAGGTTGCTGTGTCCAGGTTTGATCTGGCAGACACCGAAGGAACTGGTAGCCACTGAGGACATGACCACTCACACAGACTATTTCAGCTTCTTCCCCCACAGCATACTGGTGCTTTTCATTCTACAAAAAAGAAATCAAAAAGCCCCTAAAAAATTCTGTGGAAATGAGGCTGTATATTGTCAAAAGAAATAATTATAAAAGCCTGATGATATGATGCAATGAATGTGTGCTTTTCATACTGTAAAATATGAGCCATCCACTCACCTATATAATGATATGTTTGCCCAGCTGCACTAAGTGATATCATGGTTACAAAACAATAATTCAAGGACCACTGCCTGACATGGATTTTTACCTTGCCTTTGCTTCAGTTGCATGTGGACTTTGGTGGACTAGAGTCCCACAGCATTGAACAATACACAGTGACATGCTCAATAGCACAGTAGTTAGCTTGGGTAGTGGGCACAGGTAGCAAAGAAGCTGTAAAATTTCCCAGCTCTCCGACTACTACACTTTCCTTCTGTGTTACTTATTTTTCATGCTCACCCTGATAAAGCCATTTTCTGGTGGGTCTGGCTTAGAGCATCCAGACTCAGGTTCACTAATCAAGACATCCTCTTCTCTCCTGGCTTCATCATCGTTTATACAAGGAGCACCTCTGAAAAGTAGAAATGTGGTGATAAGGGTGTATCTTGAGCATTGGTGCCACCCAATAATGATGGCAGAATGTCTTTAAAGAGGAATGCTGTGAGTGCATCCTGTCCCATCCTCCATGGGGAAAAAGTTTTATTCTGTTAAATCATAGAATCATAGAATGTATCAGGTTGGAAGGGACCTCTAAAGGCCATCTAGTCCAATCCCCCTACAATAAGCAAGGACATCTCTAACTAGGTCAGGTTGCTCAGAGCCTCATCAAGCCTGTCTCCAGGGATGGGGCCTTCACCATCTCTCTGGGCAAACCTGTTCCAGTGATCAGCCACCCTCATATTAAAGAACTTTTATCTAATGTCCAACCTAAATCTACCCTTTCCTAGCTTAAAACCATTACCCCTTGTCCTATCACTACAAACCCTTGTGAACAGATTTTCCCCTGCCTTCTTATAAGCCCCCAGAGCCTTCTCTTCTCCAGCCTGAACAGCCCCAACTCTCTCAGCCTGTCTTCCTAAGAGAGCTGCTCCAGCCCTCTGATCATTTTTGTGGCTTTCCTCTGGACCTGCTCCATCAGGTCCATGTCCTTCTTGTGTTGGGGGCTCCAGAGCTGGACGCAGTACTTCAGGTGAGGTCACAGCAGGGCAGAGTAGAGGGGCAGAATCACCTCTCTTCATCTGCTGGCCATGCTTCTTTCGATGCAGCCCAGGAAGTGATTGGCCTTCTGGGCTGCAATTGCGCATTGGTGGCTCATAAATAAAAGGTGGTGGACATAAGAAGTTGCAGGTATTGATAGAAGGGAGATTGTGAGAGCACTAAAAAAGCAACAGATGCAGGGCTACAATCTCTATCAACATTAAATAATGAAATATTTTTATGGAGTAAGAAAAAGAAGCAAAGAACACCATATTGAGGAAGTCTCTAAGGATCCCATGTGATTCTGTTGGGTTTAAGATAGCATGGTCAGAACCCACCTGTTGCCATGAGGCACTGGTTAAAGGAGGTAGGTCTCTGTGAGCATGGACCTGCACAGCCTGTGGTGTCTGACAGAGTTGAGTGACAAAGAACCATGGAGCCCATTGCTTTTAATCTGTCCTATCCCCTCCAGAATCACCTCTGTAGTCATTACAGCAGGGATGATGAAAATCCAGTTCAGGTCTTGGGTCCAGTAGAAAAACTGAATCTGTACAAAGCCTTATTCTTGGAGATGCAAGAAACTGATTCATTTTGGTGTTGGAGTTACAGCTTTAAGCTGAAACCATGTAAAACTGGTACATCAGATATACTCAAAGTAGAAATATGAAAAGCTTGATAATTTCAGTGTAATCCTCTCTGAGACAGTTCAGACCTAAACCTCTAAAAGAAGAGGATGTAATATTAAAAAAAACAGAAACAGTGAACTGTTCATGGAAGCAGATGAGTTCTCCACTGCTTTGGACAGAAGCCATGCAGAGCAGCATAAGCTATTTACGGGCATACTTTAGTGTGTAACTCATCAAACATTTTCTAAGAACAAACTATGAATAAATCCAAACTTGAAGCAAGTTGGGAAGATTTTCAGGCATTTCCTTCTCTCAGCCCCACCACAGAAGTTCAGACAGCAGAGCTGTGTGCTATTTCTCCTTCCTAGTCACAAAGCTATTCTGGAGGGTATCTTAACTCTGCTCCATGACTATGGAGATCTTCTGATCTACCATCTATCTTCTTACCTGTCAGTGAACACAGAAACATAACAGTCCTCCTCTTCTTCCCGTTCACCTTCACAGGGCTTCCCACCATTCATCGGGGAGGGGTTATTACATTGCCGGGTCCTTCTTGTTTTGAAGGTAGAATCGCATGAACTCCATTTAGACCAGCAACTCCAGCGGCCATCTACAGCAACTGCCAGAAATAAAAGAAATCCCTTATTTTGGTATATCTGTGCCATACATAATATTTCTCTTAAGGCCACATACAAGAGGGATGGTGGTAAATTTGCAATAGCTGTTTTCAGAGGATTTAAAATTGTTACTGTTAAGGCAGTAGATTGTATCCAGAATGTGAAGGTTTTCAAAGAGATGGTCAGACAAATTTGAGCTGCTTCATGAAGATCTGAAATAGATCTTCTTTTATAGTTTAGATTGGAAGTAACACTCAACCCCAGAAGCAGCTTATTTTCTACTTCTACTGCACACACAGATGTTTGAGTTTTCATGGTGCTGACAACCATTATAGATAGCTCAGTATTTAATGAGTTATTAAATAAATCTGAGCTCTAACACTACATCTAAGCCCCAAATCTACATTCCATGCAAGCTAAATTAAAACACTACTGTCGTCTCTTAACCCCTGGGGTATTTTTTCTGTGCCACCACGAAACACTTGCAGTAGTTTTTATTTACACACCCTTTTTTTAATGCATGCAATACACTTTCTACATTCATCTCTATCTGCGTATCTTCAATTGTTTATTTCTTTGCAAATATTTTTTTTATCAGGGTCAGATAATGAGACCTGTAGCTGCCTAAGGGACCTTCCACCTTCCCTTCTGTCCTTTTTTGGTCCTGGAATATAAATATATGTAATAATATATATAATACTGTAAGTCTCTTCTGCTTCCCATAGCTATGGCTCTAGTGCCATTTTCATTCAAAAACTTGTTTGCATAAAATTGTTCTGTACATTCTTCAGAATTATTATGTTCCCACTCCTTATGACAACTCGGTTTTCCTTCCACATTGTAATCAACAATTCAACCTCCATTAGCCATTTAGTCTTAAGCATAACAGGCTATAGGGAAAACTAAGGAATGAGCTTCTTAATTTTTACATCAATTATCTTTGATCTCAACTTCATCTTCACTGCTGAACAGCTCGTTTCTTTTTGTCTTAATTATGTAGCCAATGAATACTTTACCATGTCTTACAATTTCTTTTGAAATGTGCCTATTCAGTTTGATTTTTCATTTGTAATCCTACCTTTATTCTTATTCTTTCTGACCCTTATCATGTGGTAAGAAGTGTTACAGGTTTGGTAAGGAAAGATTATATCAGATTCATATATATTCATTTCTGACAAAGAGATACCAGAAGGGCCATATTTACATTATGACAGTATAATGCCAAATACCTGATTTGTAACCCGGAGCTCGTGTCTCACAGTTTTTGCCGTAGGTGCCAGCCTGGCAGAGGCAGAGGCACTCGGTCCCAGAAAGCACAGGCCTGCCGTTGTTGGGGCACGGGGCACACTGGCAAGGGTCAAACCTGCCCACGTATTCTCTCAGGGCTCTCCTCAGGTTGCGACGTTTGGTCACAGCACATGGCACGTTTTTCACCAAATCCACAATAGGCGACACCTGGTAGACAGCTGTACAGTAAGCAGCTACTGAGACAAAGCAGGGTCCTGCTAGGAGTAGCTGCAGGGTTTTAAAGGCACTAGAGCCACCTTTACATGTGAAATTCTATCACACAGAAGTCAGGTGTGTTGAAAGTTACTGATGTTTTAAAGGACCATGATGCTTTAAAGGTGCTATACATATATATGATATGCCTGAGGGATGGGATGCCATCCAGAAGCACCTGGACAGACTGGAAAGGTGGGCCCAGAAGAACCTTATGAGGTTCAACAAGGCCAAGTGCAGGGTCCTGCACCTGGGCCGGGGCAACCAGCATTATCAGTATAGGCTGGGAGAGGACATACTGGAGAGCAGCCCTGTGGAAAGGGACTTGGGAGTGCTGGTGGATGAAAAACTGGATATGAGCCACCAGTGTGCAAAGGCAGCCCAGAAGGCCGATCACCTCCTGGGCTGCATCAAGAGAACTGTGGCCAGCAGATGAAGAGAGGTGATTCTGCCCCTCTACGCTGCCCTGCTGTGACCTCACCTGGAGTACTGCGTCCAGCTCTGGAGCCCCCAACACAAGAAGGACATGGACCTGATGGAGCGTGTCCAGAGGAAAGCCACAAAAATGATCAGAGGGCTGGAGCAGCTCTCTTAGGAAGACAGGCTGAGAGAGTTGGGGCTGTTCAGGCTGGAGAAGAGAAGGCTCCAGGGGGACCTTATAGTGACCTTCCAGTACCTGAAGGGGGCCTACAGGAAGGCAGGGGAAGGTCTATTCACAAGGCTTTGTAGTGATAGGACAAGGAGTAATGGTTTTAAGCTAGGAAAAGATAGATTGAGGTTGGATATTAGAAAAAAGTTCTTTAATATGAGGGTCACAGAGCACTGGAACGGGCTGCCCAGAGAGGTGGTGGAGGCCCCATCCCTGGAGACATTCAAGGTCAGGCTCGATGAGGCTCTGAGTAACCTGACCTAGTTAGATGTCCCTACTTGTGTAGGGAGGTTGGACTAGATGACCTCTGGACATCCTTTCCAGCCTGAAACATTCTATGATTCTATGATTCTGTCTATATTATCCTGTTTATATTTCTTTTATTTCCCCAACTGAAGGCTCTGTGAGCCAGTGGAAAACTAACCAAGTGGGGTACCATATCTAAAATTTCAGGACACCATAGACGATGTGGGGTTTGCACATACCCACTCCCTGCTACATGAGACTTCCTTACACATCCTTCAGGAGCTCAGGAGCTGCTGTGGGAGAGAGATTGTTGGATGTTGCATTCAGATAGGTTTTGCTGTTTGCCTCAAGTGCTTTGCTGCTGCCATTGCTGAGCAGCTGCTGTGCCAGCCAGGTAAGGATGCAGCTCCTGACATCATCAGCACAATGCATTAAATGACCAGGACTGTTTTGTTTCCGTTTATCTATGTGCCATATCTTGCAATATAAGCCTGACAAGTGAAAGGGCACAGGTGAAAAAGGGTTCCCAGCACCATGCACTGCTTTCCTGCACAGCAACTAACCCCTGCCCATGCCTGAGCTCCTGCCACTGCTAGAGTAATTAGCTCATATTCCTTCCTCTTATTCTCACTGTCCATGACAATGCAAACCTGGTGTGGCTTATAAACCAACATGCATAAAAAGTAGTTCTAATAAATGCTTTATATGCTTATGTTATGCCCATATGTTTATGCATTCATATCACACACAGCATCATCTCCATTGAAAAGATAAAACACCTGCAGAGCTGTCTTGAAGAGCTGCTAAACAGTGAGTGCTTTACTATCTGAATGTTTTCCTTGTTCTTCTCTTACCTCGAAGTCAATCACCACAGGATTGTCCTTTATTGAGTTCAGCCAGTCTGTGAAGACTGTGTGTCCTGGAAAAGCCCCCTTTTTCTCCCACGCCAGAGCTGCCGCATATCCTGACCTGCCACCTTTTACCAGAGAGACTGACCGTTCAGCTGACTCCAAAATGGAACCTGAAAGGGGATTTCATCACAGTAATGTCACAGTAGTTGTAACAACAGGATTCTAAGAAAAAGTGTACGAGGATAGAAAAAGAAAATACAATGATTGATTTTTTGAAGTTAAGTCTAAGCTGAGAAAAACAATCCCCTCTATGAAAGCAGCCTGTCATAGACTTCTAAATGAAAGTGTTTGAGACCTCAGCCATGGAGATATTCAGAACTACACAAGACACTTGTGGAAAATGCAGGAGATACAACAGGCTCCTCTAGAAGGACACACTGCAAGGCAGGATCTTTCCCACTGTAAACACCTGGGTAATGGAAATTGATCATAAAATAAGGACAAAAATATGGTGGTGAAATCCCTGTTTCTAGTGAAGCAGAATATGACTCTTGCTACTCTTGCAGAAAATGCACCAAATTTCTGCAGTTCCTGAGATATGTTTCTGGCATTGCCATTGCAGCTATACTTAGGTGTATGCTTGGCATGAGGAAGATGGGAGGGGAAGGTCAGGGCGGTGTTATTCTGCCCAACTCTTTCAATGAGCCCTGAGCAACTATTATAGAAGATCAGGGACTCAAGTCATAATCACATGTTTCTAGTTGTGCCCTTTTCCCAGTTCAGCGTCCCTGGCCCTGGAGCTACTAGGAATGTTTGTCAGATCAGTGACTGCCTGGAAGAGGCAGTGTGACTGAATCCACAGTGATCGTGCTCCAGGGCAGAGGAAGAGCTCTCCTACACCATAATTTCTTTTGCAAGCATAAGAATGTTTCCAGTGCTTGCTTCAGAGACTAACAGTGAAACAGTGTCTCTTCTGACAGGGGTGGAAGAGCATCTGTAGCTCAACAAGCTGGGATGTCAGCTGGGGCACCTAGCTGAGGGGAATGGTATCTCTAAGGGTAAGTAGCAGGACAGGGGCCCTGTTCTCATCATGGTCACCTTCATGTTTCACAGTCATCCTGTTTGTGGTGCATCTGGTACTGACTTTCTTTTTCTTCCGGAAGAGCACTCGCCATGTTGTTTCTCTTTGGACACACTCCACTGATTCATCCACTGCCAGGCCTAGAAATACCACAGAGCAGCAGCTTCATCACCATAATCACATTAGATGATGGCATCATGCCCCCAGCTCCCACACTGAGCTGAACCACTGCAGATGTCCTTGCTCCTCACCCACCAACAGGTGAGTTGCAAGTCTAAAGGACTTTTTGCTGTTGGAGAACTCACTATGTGGTGGAAGACCAAAAAACAGTGATAAGAAAAGCTGGTAAACAACTATATTTTCTTGTTAAAGATACCTGAGTTCTTCAATTCTTCAGAGCTGTACTGGTAAAGCATGTCATAGGAACCACCCAGCTTCCCAGAGGTGTAGTAATGAGTGCCAAAGTCATCAAATATTCTGCTGTATAAAGCATAGTTGTACTCCAGGGGCAAGTGGTTAAGTGCTTTTAGAAAGACGTCTGAGAGCTGGAGATCTGACTGTTTCAGGGTGAAGTTTGCAACAGATATGACTTTGTGGACTCTAATAAAGTTGGAATTCTAGAAATAAGAAAAGGGAAGTTTTAGCACCTTCATAGGTTGTTAATTGCAGAAAGTAGAGGAGCAAAGATTATGCCCTGAGATACATTGCAAGTAAAAATTAATCCTGTGTATCGTGCTGCTTTAACCATGAACAAACTAGCCCTGTATTTTCCAAGAGCCTTGTGAGGTTCTTGAGGACAATGCTTATTACTCCTTTACATTGTGGGAGTATATAGCATTTCAACAAAAATCAGGGCTCCCTGAGCACCTGCCAAACAGAAGACAAAAGGATTCCTGCCATTACAAACACACCAGCAATTGATAAGACATAAGTTTCAAGGGAAAGTCTTCAGCTTCTAAGCATCCATGGATTGTTTGCAACTAATCTGGTGTGTATTTTGGATACTAACTTACTGTTACAAAGTTTCACAATTTATCAGGCTGCTATCTCATTGAGTTCAAGGGTCAGGCTGTTAAGAGTCTAAAAACAGATTAAGTTCAAAAAGTGGCAAAAAAAAAAGTTCAGAAACTGGAAACATCTCTTATATTTAGAAAAAGAATGAAGTTTTTGGAGCAGCTAATATATGTATTTTTGAAATGCTAGAGGCTGTTCATGTGGGACTTTAACTAAATAGAAGGGAGAGGAGTAGAAAATACTGAAAAGGGATTTATAAACTGACAAGGGGAACTGATGGCACAAGGCCAAAGTGAAGACATCAAGAGTAAAAAGAGGGGCAGGAAACTGGAGAAAATGACTAACTGGCAGATAAGGAAGATTCATTCTAAACTAATTTGTTACTAATTTATACATCGGTTCTTCTGCTGGACATGATTTTTTTTGCTGCTGGTAGGCTGGCTCTACTCCACTTCTGTCTCCAAGGTCACTTGGCTTAGAAGACACAAGGTCGCTTCTAGACAGGGAGTTCTCCCTGCCAGGACTGAGAGACCTAACGTGTGAGCTGGACCTCAGATCTCAGTTCTGTGCACTGCTCATTTCAGCACTCTTACTTGCACATTGGATAATAAGCTAAGGATACTCAGCTTTCTGCTTTTTAAAGTGGAATAAATCTATGATTTCCACACTGAAAACAGAAAAGCATGTTGCATTACAGAAGGTACATTACAATCAGAAACATCCTGTAGTATCAGAAGAGGAACATTTTAATGCATAATTCTAGAGTTTGGGGGTTTTTTAATGTAATGCCAGTGCCTTGATAAGGAAAGTAGCTTTTGGTAGCTCAGTTCTGAAATGGGCAGACAGAAATTGAATGAAAGAAAGAAATTGGAGGACACATTCAATTACCTTTTCATATGAGGCTTCAACGGCCTTCTTGAAAGAGGAAGATGATGTGACTTTAACTTTTGTCTTTCTTGAGAGTAAAAATGGGATGCCAAAAAAGCCTTTACCAGCATGACTGGATGAACTACTTCCTTGAGCACTGTCAACCAGGGGAGTTAAATCCTTGTAGAAATCTGATGATACATCATCCTCTTCATCTATTACCTGGAGATTAAGCAAAGCAAAGTGCATTTGCTCAAATAATAATCTGAAACAGAAACCTATTAAGCAATGAATTCTTTTTATATTTTTGATGGAAGAAATATGCCTGATTATTGAAGACATAGATTAAAAAAACCGTTCTTAACACAAAATATGAGGCTGAGAAAGGTTAATAGGCAAGATGAATACAGGATAAGAAGTAAAAAATAGGCATTTATACAAGAAAAAGAAAGCATGTGTGTTGGTTTTGGCTGGGATAGAGTTAATTTTATTCATAGTAGCTGGTATGGAACTATGCTTTGGATCTGTGCTGGAAGCAGTGTTGGGGGTACAGGGATGTTTTAGTTTCTGCTGAGCTGTGCTTACGAAGAGTCAAGGCCTTTTCTACTTCTCACCCCATCCCACAGGTAAGCAGCCTGGGGGTGCACTAGAAGCTGGGACAGGACACAGCCAGGACAGTTGACCGCAACTGACCAAAGGTATATTCCATACCATATGATGTCATGCTCAGCATATGAAGCCAGGGGAAGAAGAAGGAAGGGCAGGTGTTTGTCTTCCCAAGTAAGAGATAACATGTGGTGGAGCCATTCTTTCCTGAAGATGGCTGAACACCTGCCTGTTGATAGGAAGTGATGAATTAATTCCTTATTTTGCTTTGCTTTATCTTTTAAATTGTCTTAATCTCAACCAATGAGTCTCCTCACTTCTACCCTTCTGATTCCCTCCCACATCCCATTGTGGGGGTAGTGAGCGAGGGACTGTGTGGTGCTTAGTTGCTGCCTGGGGTTGAACCAAGACAGCATGTAACAGTTTCTTTTAAAATTCCCCACCCTCATGCCCCAGAACTTAGGAATTGTTATCAACAAGTGTTTCAACACACTTTTCAAAGACTCTCAGACCCTCATGCTCTGTCCACACTATGACTAAGTCCCAGTCCCACGGCTTCTATGTTATAAAAGGCAAAGAGCTTGATGTTTTCTGTGTTTTCCTCTTAATTCCCAGCTAAAGGAATGAAGGGGTTTCCAGAGGAGAATCTTAGAGTACACTTTCAGTATTAGCACTCATATTGCATGATGGACTAAGTGTAGGTGGAGAGGAATTGGGAGCAAACTTGCCTGATTGTTGCCAAAGCTGGCAAACCTCTGTGGTGCTGTTGTACAAAGCACCAAGATAGCTTTAGCATCAGTTGAGAAGTAACTCATTTCGCAAAAGTCAGGCAAATCCCTGTGGGTGCTTGAAAGATGCAAATTTTTTTCCCTCCTCTAGATTTGTTTAATTAATAGAAGTGCTAAGGATCTTGGAAGGTGAAGTCGTCCATTCCTCTAATCCACTTCCATTCTCCAAGTATTCATGTGCTTTCATGAAAACACAATAGAGTTCCAAGAAGAAAGCCTGATCCAGAGATCCTTCTGTATAAAGAGTGCTCTAATTTTTAAGAGGAATAGATGCACTCTCAAAGGTGAGATTTCACAAACTGCAAGGGTACAGCAGGGATGCTGAAGCGAGCTTTAGACTTGAATGAGTCTCTGGCCAGATTATGTCAGGGTTAGGCAAAAGGCCTTGGTACCAAGTCAGAACAAAGGCATGGCCACAGCCGCGAAGAAGCAGGAGAGAAGCACACATCAATCATGTTGACTCTGATATATGATGCAGTGAGTAAACACAGGTCTGAATAGAGCCACCTGACTGCTCAATTTCTTCCATTTCCACACATCACCTCAAGCATGTTCAGGCCAGGTGAGCCCTGAAATCTTGTCCTAAAACACACATTACTGCCTGAAAATTGAGCACATCATAACTTGGATTGTGATTACAGCAATAGCTTTTCAGCTAGGTGCTGTTGCTTGGGAATACCTGAAAGCTGACAGCCTCTAGGTTTGCAGGAACACGATACAATTTCCTTGTCTCATTGCGCTTCACTGTTGTGCATTTTCCTCCATTGAATGAGTTGCCAAGGACTTCCCCTTGGCTCTCTCCTGACAGAATGTGAAATCTAACAAAAAAATTATTTCCAGAGATTAAACAACACAGAAAAACTTATAGACTTGAAACGTTTAGTGGTATACAGCCATGTCTAACCCTCTACATAATCTCTACAGCAGCATGAGAAAAGCACTCTTAAGCAGAGAAACACCTAAAAATGGCCTAGGAAAATGAACAAGAAGTTCGCCATTTCTTCCACAAGTGATGTTACCAGAGTGCACGGAGTATAAAATTCAAATGAAACTGCAAGACTACTTGGGACAAGCATCCCATGTTTATGTTTTACACTGCTTAGATTAGTAGCCTGGAAGAGGTGATGGTTAGTATTGTATGAAATGTATCATAGAATCATAGAATGTATTGGGTTGGAAGGGAACTCTAAAGGCCATCTAGTCCAATCCCCCTGCAATAAGCAGCAACATCTCTAACTAGCTCAAGCTGCTCACAGCCTCATCAATCCTGACTTTGTATGTCTCNCCCCAGAGCCTTCTCTGCTCCAGCCTGAACAACCCCAACTCTCTCAGCCTATCTTCCTAGGAGAGCTGCTCCAGCCCTCTGATCATTTTTGTGGCTTTCCTCTGGACACGCTCCATCAGGTCCATGTCCTTCTTGTGTTGGGGGCTTCAGAGCTGGATGCAGGACTCCAGTTGAGGTCACAGCAGGATCTCACCTGCTGAGGGGCAGAATCACCTCTCTTGGTCTGCTGGCCATGCTTCCTTTGATGCAGCCCAGGTTGTGATTGGCCTTCTGAGCTGCAGTTGCGCATTGGTGGCTCATGTCCAGCTCTTCATCCACTACTACCCCCAAGTCTTTTTCCACATTGTAGACAAACAAACGTCTGTAGAGGAACATCCTCAAAATTTCCGAAGTGCTTGGCCTAACTAAGCTGGAAATTGCCAGTGTGTGATGCTCTAGTTGCTGTGAGGCAGGAAGGGTCACTCAGACAACAGTGGTCCCTGACAGCTCTATCTAGTGCACCAGAATCACAGAGCAGGACTGGCAGATGTAGTGAGCAAGTCCTAGCCTGATGGTTTGGTTACATTTTTATAATTTCTTGTTAATTTTAGTTTGGGAGATCAAACACTCGCGCTCCCCTATACTAACTGAGGATTATCTTGTTTATATAAATTTGTGAGATAATAATCTAAAGTTTAAGTATTAAACTTTAATTAAATCTAAAGTTTAATAAGCAAATCTGGCTTACCCACTGCCTATTAACTCCACACCCGGGATGCTCTCATACTTTCTGTTACACACGGTCTTTTTTCTCCCGCAACCTCTTTCATCAGAGTTGTCCCCACAGTCATTTTCTCCATTACATTCCAATTTTTTTGCAATACAGCGACCTGCGTCAGAGAAACAGCAGCAGCAAGAAACTTTATGCAAAGATTCATCATGTCTGAATGTAGAAAAGGGCAATCTGTCTTTTTCCCTAGCAAAGGTGTGAACTTGCCATAGGAATTAACAGTGAGGCAATATAATGCCTAGATTACTGCAATAAGAAGCAGTTGTTTCTATTGTGCCAGTTTTGCTGTGCTTTGTAGCTGCAAAGGATTAATTTAAGGGTTATCAAAAGGACATGTGGATAAAGTTATTTTGAGGCTACTCAGGTACATTTAAATTGAAACAAAAAAGGAATATTCACAAATCTAATAAAATAGTGTGAGTTTATGTTCAGCAAACTGTATGGCTGTGTTTGTAGATAATAAAAATTTGTGCAAATAGAATCCTAGAATCATAGAATGTTCTAGGCTGGAAGGGACCTCTAGAGGTCATCTAGTCCAACCTCCCTACACAAGTAGGGACATCTCTGCCTAGGTCAGGTTGCTCAGAGCTCCATCAAGCCTGACCTTGAATGACTCCAGGGATGGGGTCTCCACCACCTCTCTGGGCAGCCCATTCCAGTAATCTATCACCCTCATGTCAAAGAACTTTAATAATAAATATATATTATTGGAATGGTGCTACTGTCTAGCTATGATGGTCATACTGACATCCCAGGCTACAGGTTGCACTTGAATGACTCTTAGTCACAGAAGAAACTGCAAACATAAGCTGCTAGTAATAGATATCCTTAAGTAGACTTTTCTCCCTGCTCATTTTCCCTGGAATTTGTGCGTGGAATATATAAGACCTGGATCATCCGGACCTTTTTTGTCTCCATGTCTACTCTTTTAATTATCTAATAATACAGCAGTTATGCAATAGAGATTATCATTACCACTTTCACACTGAAATTTATTCTTGCAGTCAACTTCTACTATGTTGCAGAGCTTAGCTGGGAAACATGGGCGGGAATCCACCAATGGCTCAGTACAGGCCTGACCCCCAAACTGGGATGGTTGCAGGAGTGCCCGGAGACGAAACTGAAAGGCAGAAGAAATAAAACCAGGGTTGTCTGTGTGAGCAGCTTTTGTAGGTAAGTGCTCCTCCCAGGCAGAGCCACATGCCTCAGTGGTGCTGAAGCTTTATCAGAACCAGAGAACCTGAAGAAAATAAGTAGCTATTTTTGTCCTTGTACCCCACTGCGCCTTCATCTCAGGTAAGGCAGGCAGGGAACTTAAATCCATGAGCCTCAATAGCCTTGACAGAGAAAACAGGATTAAACATTTTGCAACCTGGGTGACATCACCTGAAGAATTAAAAATTCAGTCCATGTATCTTCAATTGTAAAGGTATAGTAGGAAATCATGTGTGAACAGACTTATGGAGATTTACCCTGTTCTTTATCATCTTTGTTGAAAGAGAAATACTCTCATAGTGGCATGCATCCCCATTTCCAAACCATCTGGCTTGTTTCCCACACATGGGGCCTCTTGTCTGAGAAGCACTGGATGGCTGGAGAGGACAAAAATGTTTTTTTCTAAAAGTTGCTGTTACTAAAGAAGATCTGGGAGCAAAATCTTTCCCCAGATATTGGGTTTTCTTTCCCCAAGGCAGTATCCTCAATGTGGAGCACCAAAACTGAAGGCTGCCTGACAGATGACTTCAAGTATGTTTTCCACTCCACTTCAAGGGATTGCTGGTGAGACCTGTCTGCATGTCACTGAACAGTTCCTCTAAGAATTTTTCCTCATTGGAAAAGCACGGCTCACTGGAGACTTCTGTTACTTGCCTCACTGCACACAGACCGTGGAGTCAAATAATGCAGGAAGATGTCTATTAAAATCAGTAACTGAGTGGCTATGAAGGGAGAGTGTAAGGAGCAATACCAGACCATCTGAAAGCTTTTAAGCTCAAGATAACCATCTCGTATACTCCATTTGGGATCCGTAACACTCACTGCATTATCTGTGTGAGCTTCCACTCCTTCATCCCTGCCCCTCACTGGGAGCTCGCTTACACTAATTTTTACACTTACTTTGGAAGTCACATCCTCTATTCTGATGGTTGTTTACATTTATAAAGGTCACAAGCAGTGATCTTTATAGCTTGGAGGGGAAAAAA
This sequence comes from Eurystomus gularis, assembly GCA_013400335.1. Lineage (NCBI taxonomy): Eukaryota > Metazoa > Chordata > Aves > Coraciiformes > Coraciidae > Eurystomus > Eurystomus gularis. The sequence continues at coordinate 18,858 of VZZY01013181.1, read as the reverse complement.
GGATCACAGTCCGCAAAAGCTGTTTGCTTGACGCACCAAATATGTTGCATCAATATTTAAGGTTAATAAAAATTAACAATGCTTCTATATATGAATGCATAGGTAAGAAACTCAGCCATTTAAGAGGATATCAATTACAAAAAAAGTAAGTTCAACTGAGAGCAAAGCCCCCTTTCAGCTTTTGCACCTTGTTTGCTGTCTCTCACTCTCTCACTGTTTCTCCCAGCTCTGCTCTCATACTCTCCATCCCAGTTACAGGATGGGAACCCCAGAGGGTGGTTCACATCTCACATCTAGAACAGCTTCTTCATGTCTTTCTCATCCTGCATGGGCACCAGAAAGTTATATATGTATGTAAAGATGTATGGTATCTGATAGTTTTTTCAAGATCGCTTTTCAGGCGTGGACTTCAGAAGCTGAGTAGGACACTCAGAGAGCTGTAGGCTGTGTTTGCACAGAAACTCAGGGCTGCTATTATGGTCAGCCTCAAAGCACAGACCCACCAGCCACATAACTACCCCAAACAATCTGCACTCTGTTTCCCTCCACTCCCTACAGCCTCATATTTGCAGGGCTTTAGGCTAAATGCTCTTGAACCTGGTTTTTCACCTCTTCTCTCTCTGCCATCTCACCTCTAAATCTACCACCAGCCAAGAGATATGAGCCCAAAAGGAAGAAACACTACCCAGAAGCTTTGTTCCACAGATACCAAACACATCCACCTGGTTCTTATGTAGACTATAAAGGCTGGGTGAGTGGTGCTTTGGATTTCTTAACAGCAATCTCAAAATGATCCTGATTACGAGTATAAGATATATCCTGAGCATTTCTAGCCAGTGCTAGTTAGGATTTGCCAGTTAACTCTTCTTAACAGATTATTTGATCCCATTTTTCTCATCTTTAGAACACATAGAATGCTATGGAAAAGCTAAAGCTTCCATGAGTTTCTCCTGCTTAAAAAGATATGCAAATTCTACAGCTTAATTCATCCTTTATGTGGAAAACTCATCTTTAATTGTGATAATGGAACTTTTGAAGCAAGTTCTCATAAATAGGTTTACACTACTAAATCACCCCTTTCTGGTTTGATCTCTTTATTTTAAACTGTTCTCGCCATCTTCTACTGTCTTAATTAATTACTAATTTTCATTGTTAAACTATAATTTTGCAGATCAATTGCATTAAATTTGAATGTCTGAAACAAAGAGATCTCTTAAGCGTGATTTCTTGCATATATCCTGTATAATACATTTTCTATTTACCTGTTTTTTAATGCATGGGTCACATTCTGACCAAGGGCCGAAATCTCCAAGCCGGCAGTTGATAGGACATGTTTGCTGATTACATGCACGAGATTCCTGCTTGGTGCACAGCTGATCACAGAAGTTTTGGCTATAATATTCATCCATTCTTATTTGCCTGAAAAAAAATAACAAGTTATGATAGGAACTTGTTATGCTAGGAAGGAATCATAGGCAGATCATAAATGTCCTCAACCTGTGGGTGAAGGCTGATAAAGAAAATTCTTTTAGCCCAGTGAAAAAAACTTGAGAGATAATACATAGTTGCAGAATGATGACTAAAATAAAAATCCAAGCAGGTCTTAAGTTTACAGAGCAATTCTTTTTTTATTCACGTCACTTTGAATATCCCCGAGAATAATTACTGAAAGAGCCAGGACAATGAAGAGCGGATTTCTCACAAGTTTAGCATATATCACTGAATTGCATCTGATTTAGTGCTGCTGAATCTTTATTTGACTTCTACTGTTGTCATAAAATTAATCATACAGGGAGGGAGTTTCTGTAGGCTTGCCACACTGGAGCTCACACCTCCTATGGCTCTGCTCTGCACTGGGCAGAGCTCCCGGAGCAAGGCACTGAGCGTGGGCGCCTTGTGCGCACAGGGGCGGGTTGCTCAATGCATGCTTCTGGCAAGGCTGTCATAGGACCTGGCTTTCCCCTCTTCACTACATATGCTGGCAGATACAGGCTTGCTTGGAGGCATCATAATGCTCTATATACATAATTCTGGAATTTTTAAGTTTTGCAATTAAAATATAATATATTCATCTGGTAAACACTTGGATATGACAATTTTTCTCAGTGTATTATGGAAGTTAGAGCTTCAGACACAGGTCTCCCTCCCCAGAAGTGGTATTTTCTTAGGAAATAAATAGAAACATAGAAGTAGTGATATAGTTTGGCCCTACCTGTGCCTGGTCTGTGTCCCGTAATTGCAGGTTTGTGAACAGGCAGACCATGGTCCCCATGGGTAATGTTCACAGTAGCACCCCTGGCTGCTCCCAATCACCAGGCCCAGCAGGATCAGATATATTAGCATAGTCTTGTCTATAGTGAAGGTGTCCATCTACAGCACATGGACAGGTAACAAAAGCTCAATAAACTGTCACTTATGTGTATCTTGTGTCTGTATCCTTACAGAGACATCTTTTCTAATTTGCAGAATCAATAAATCTGCTTCACAATACAAGGTTTCTAAGCAGTCTACCTAGAAAGGGGCAATAGTGCATGACATACATCTATCAGTAATTTAGTTAATAATTTTAAGTACCAGAAGTCACAATGGCTTTTTTTGGCCACTTATTTTTCAGAAGTACTAATTGTGACTGTGCATTATTTCTATTTAAGGAGTTGCTTATAAATAATTTTGAATATGAAAAATACAGACCTGCTACTGTTCTTCATTGATCAGAAGTATTCTCAGAAATATTTTCTAGGAATAAGAATAAATACATGAGACAGCTTTTACCATAAAACATGTAAAACAACAAACAGGACCTTAAGAGTAAGCAGCCCCATCTATCACTCTGTAACCAGTTCATTTCAACATGCCTATAAACCCCCTTTGCATAAGCATTTTGCTGCAGTGAAGCCTTTCTTCAGCTCTTTGTTGGTCTTAGTTTTGACTAGCTTGTCTAAACCACAAACTATCACTATTCACAACTCATCTGAATTTTCTACCTACAGCAGAAGACAGAACAGCCAGCCTACTTTTCACTCCGGTGGTCAATCAAACTTTATTTGATGAGGCAGAAGGTTATAGGCACTCTTTAGGAAGTAATAACCCTTAGTAAACTTGAAAAATGTTGTCCAGACAAACTATTTATTAATTGAAAAATGCAAAATATATTTCTTCCTCACCATAACATTTAATCAACACTAAATTTGATAGGCGGTTACAGTAGAATAAGTGAATCATTAAGGTTGGAAAAGACCTCTAAGGTCATCAAGTCCAACCATCAGCCCAGATAGGCTGTTATGGTAGAACATTATGATTTTGTTTCACCTCAAAAAACCCAAAACCCATCAGGAAGTTTTAAAAGCAAAGTATTTGTTTTTAAACAACATTCCAAAAGATTTCATTCTGAAGTTTGAAATGAAATGTGCAATTGCTTTATATTGTAGGTTTTTAGCCACGTTATTATTATTTTTATACTTCACTGAGAAAAATGAAATTGCATCAAGTCGAAACATTACTTCCTCCTTTACTAAAGAAAGGTAGTAAGTCTTCACACAGCTGTTGTAGTGAGAACTCAGAGCACTTTTTACACAATAATTCATGAATGAACAAGCCTTCAAGAGATTTAAGTATAATCAAACCCAAAATATGGTAAAACTGAAGATAGGGAAATCAGCAGTTGTGCTGATGAACCCAGAGGAGAACAAGTATATTATCTTTTTCCTTACCTGAGTTCCTGGCTTCTTGCAATAAAGGTGGTGGCTTAGAAAACAGTTGAAGCCCTAAGGAACAATTACTTTGCTTATTTCTTCACTGCACTGTACACAGAAAAACATCATTTATTCTCATCTGTGAGCAAAGCACCAACTAATCAATACATCAGAAGCATATCAATAGCCACATAAGTACACAAGAGATTAATTCAACATTTTAAAGGAAAAAAAAACCCACCAGAAAACACTTCTCCATATGTCTTGTAACCTGTGTGTATTGAAGCCAACAAAAAAGCTTCCTTATTAACTTACAGCAAGACTGTTAACTGCAAAGTCAGTCAACTTTGCATACTGGTGTGACCTTGGCATGGTTTGCTGTAGTCTCTTAGATGAAAGATTAGAGGTTTTGTTTGATCTGGTTATCTGTTAATGAAGGCAGACCTGGTCTGGTGTCAGAAATGGCTTTGCCACCCCCACCCCCACAGAAACATGTTCTAGAGAACTGTGGAGAAACAGATCTTCATACAAATGTAGGTGCCCAGCATGAGCAGAGAGGAATAAAAATATCTTTGCATTAAGTCCTAATGGCTCAATGCACTGAAGGTCTCCTTGTGCTGCCCAACAGAGCTTCACCACCTCTCTGCTCTCAGTTTGAAGGCAAGACAGTAATAATGTGGTAAGATGGCACATGCTCATAATTCATTAACTCCTTCACTAAGAAACAGGAGATAGAGTCCAGGCCAGGGCAAAATACCTGCCTACTGCTTCACACTCTCTGCAAAAATGGGGCTCCTAGAGCAAAAATCCAAATACATTTGAAGTAATTTACAGCTTTATTTACTTTGCCTTTTGCCCTCCATGTGGGCACCTAGTGACCGTGGCGAAGTGCAGCCAGCAGACAAGTGCTGCTGAGAGCCTCTGCCCTGCAACACGTGTACCGCCCTGAGACTGAGGTGCCAAGACAGTTATTAAAATGAAAAGCAAGAGAATACAGCTGTGCAGAACAGCAACAACAATGACAAGCACAAACCAAGGAAGTGGTTTGTACTAAAAAAAATAATCAAAGTCTGGAACTGAACCTGAAACCTCCAAACACCTGGCATGCATCCCACCCAGAGGGCAATGCTGCATTGAACCCTCCTTCACTACAGCAGACTAGCTGAAACATGTCAAGATGTCATAGTACTCAAAACATATTTCCCAACCTGTTGGGACTCAAGGTCATCCGTATACTTGAAAAATAAAAACAACCCAGAGCTTCCTGAATATCTTCATTTTCCAGTTGACATTGCAGTTGTTTTTTTTTTTTTTTAATTCTGGGTTTGGCCAAGGAAGTGTTTTCACACAACTTGAGAACAGAATTAGCAAACTGATGTTCTGCCAGATCCTTATTATATTGTGTAAACTTGTCATAAGAAATCAAAATAGTCATCACGCTGGGTCCATAGCTGCTGCTTGGTGGGATTTATGAAGTTATGTGAAAAACACTGGCTTCTCCCTTTCAGAGAGCATCTCCTAATCCTCAGCACTTCCAGCTCACTGAGGGCAGTCCCCCCAGCCCCAGTAGAACCCCAAACAGGAGATGCCTACCTTCTTCCAGGCTTGTAGAAACATACCACAGCTGTGAGTTGCAAGTCAGTGTTTATAGTAGTATAATTCAGATGGCTAAAATCTTCTAGCTGAGAAACTACTTTTACACTTTCTCTTAACAGAAAACCAAGGAGTTACTAAAAAAGTTCAGAAATTTTAGAATTATTACAAGGAAAGGGGACTTCACACAGTCTACAACCAGTCTGTGCCATTCATAATCAGAGAACAAGCTGGCAGACAAAAAACACAGTTAACATTAACAGAAATGTTAGGTGGAGATGGGCACTGGTAGACTTCACATCAAAGTCAAGGCTTGAGGACAGCATGAGGAAATCCATATTAAATCCTTAGATGACAGTTCATGTGAACTTAACTCAGTTGCCTGAAGCTGATGGGCTACAGCAGCAAAAAGCACTGCGTGGGCTAACTCACATTTTGGCAAAGCTGCATGCAACCGCTAATGTGCCCCAAGAGGTTGTCAGCTCATCTGCCAGCAGGCAAGCTGATCAGTGGAACTAAGGGTCTTGACCAGGACAACAAAGCTGGCACTCCTGTAACCAAAGTGACTGGAGAAAGGAGCTTTTCCTGAGTGTGGGAACTCACCTTGTGACACTGCAGAAGTGCTCTGCTTATATATACCTCAGTTCCTCACAGGCTTTGTCTATAGGATATCCTCAGAGCAACCTCACTCTCTTCTGCCCTGGCTGCCGATCAGCACTTGAGTGTGTGCATCCTTCCCTTACACTATAGGATGTGTTAGGGCACCTGGACAGCCTGCAATACTCTAGTGCTGATGCTTCACTTCAAGTGCACTTCCTGTCCTCACAGTCAGTTACTCACAAGGTTTCCTTGTGACCTTTTAAAAGCGTGAGAAATCAAAAAAAGTCTGCTTAGAGATAGGGGCACTTAGAAATTTAGTCGGCAATATGACAAGTGATGGCTCATTCAAACAAGGGTGCCTTCCAGGACAGATTTTCACATGGAAAAGCACCAGAAGATGCTTTTCTTCTGGACTGAGGTCCTGCAGGTTTTCTCACTCATACGATGCTGTGCCTTACCAAGTCTCTGGTCTCAAGCTCTGGTAGTCCTCAAAGACCAAAGCGCTACCACTGGAATCAAACTGAGAACAATCCAGAGAGGTCAGTGTGTAGATGCATGCCTTTTTACAATACTAAGCTTTTGGAAGTGCCTATGCACATATTTATGGCCTCAATTTCATTATTTCTGCAATAAATATTTCTCCAGCAAAATAAACATAACATCCCTTCAGCTCTGATGAAATGTGTTTATAAAAGGTCATTTTTCATAGAATGGGGAAATGTTATCTTAAGGAAGTAGAGAAATCCAATGAGTATTCTGCCTGAGATTGCTGGGTTTCACAAGGCCATGCCTCATCTGTCTCATCCTATATATAATTCCTCCTGCTCACAGAAAACAAATTATCCTCCCAAGTCAACGCCTAACCCTCCTCTGAGAGCAGTCTATGTTCTCACCCCACAGCTCTGTTCTAGGGAAAAGTTCTAGAACAGTAGAGGGGAAAGAGTGGAAGGAAGAGGGCAAACACCACAACATTTTCTGGGAGATATGCAAAACAGATGTCAAACATTTTTTCAGTTTAAGTGACACTCCCTGGAGTTTTCCAGATCCCCTAGGTGCAGAGACAGGAGAAACAATTCATTCTGTCCCATGAATAAAAAACTGTGTACTGTTACCACCTACCTCCAGCTGTTTGGATGACAAACACCAAGAGTTTACTGAACTGCACTCCTAATGTCACACAGATCTTGCAGACATGGCTTCAGCTGTTTGCTCTCTGACAAAGTCTGGAGTTTTAAGAGTATAAACTGGTAGTATTCACAAGACATTTTTTTTTTCTTCTCAAAATCTTCCTGAAAACAAAGTACAAGAGAAATCTCTAATCCTTGCATGGCAGATTAAAATTTAATATCAAGCTGAACTGGAAGGAAAATACATTTTGCACTTAATTCAATAATTCAGTAATGTATTCTTCCTCCTCTTTCAACTTTTATCACCCTATACACCCCCCATGAAAAGGAATATTGAAATTAAAAGATGAAGGCACCTTTAAGCACAAAAGGCTATCTGAATGGCTTCAATACTAAGCTGTTTTGACATATCCTATGGCAAAAAGAAAAGTGAACCATAAAATATCATATTTACTCTGTCCATCACTGGGCTGTCTGATGATAGGGGTGGCACTGCCACTATCATGGTATGGTGGTGGGCAGACTTGCCTGCACCCAGACCCTCATTGCTTGTGCTCTGCTTCACCAGGAAACTTACATTGCTGCCTCCACCCTGGCTGCCACCAATGATCTGAAGGAAATGTGGGATCAAAGAGCAGAGGCAAAGGCTTTGAGGAGAAAGGTTGTGTCAGCACAGAAGATGCTGTGTAACAGCTGCACCTGTAGAGAACAAGGATTCTGTTAGCAGGTTCGGATTTTATGCTGCATGATTTGAAAGCACTGAATTGCAGTTGCCCTTTCTGGCTGCTTTGTTGAACGAACAGTCAGGCATTCCTTCTCTTATACAGAATTTGCTGCTCCTGGGCTTTAATTAACAAGCTGAAAGTATTTGGAGCATCAGTAGTAAACCAGGACTCAGGACCTCATAAGGGTGGGAGTCAGTACCAAGGTCACTCTGGGGCAAGCAGCAAGAAAAAATGGCCACCATTTCAGCAAAAGCATCCATTCTGCCAGGGGCTGAAATGCCTACAACTGGGGTCTATTTTTGTTGGAAAAACAAAATTCTAGGGAAACTATATCCCAGTTCCCATGCTTGTAAGGCATCTTACCAGCAGAGGAGACAACAGGGAACCAACAAGAAACATTGCATACAGGCATTCACTCGACACCCAGCCACCTCACCTCCTTCTGAACAGTGAATGGAATGTCACCCTGCTTGCCAAACCAGACACCAAGGAAGCAGCATATGGATGAAGAGAGTCTGAGCTGGTCTATCTCAGAACAGCCACACATCCTCTACTGCATGAGCTGCTGCACAGCAAGGAGCCTGCAGCAGCCACCACTGCAAGGTTTATGGGGAAGAATCATAGAATCATTCAGGTTGGAAAAGACCCTTGGGATCATTGAGTCCAACCATCAACCCTACTCTACAAGTCCTTCCCTAAACCATATTCCCCAACACTGCATCTAAACAACCCTTAAACACATCCAGGGATGCTGACTCAACCACCTCCCTGGCCAGCCTATTCCAGTATCTGACTATTCTTTCTGTGAAAAAATTTTTCCTAATGTCCAGTCTAAACCTACCCTGTTGCAGCATAGAATCAGGAAGGAGGTCAGAAAGCATCTAGCACTGGCTAGTCATCCAGGTACACAGCTGGATGGAAGATGCATGAGCTGGGCTGCTTGACTCACACCTTGTATTAACTCAGGTGAACGTGACCTTACATTACACCATTTTTCAGAATAAATAGAAGCTATCACTAAGTAGCTAATATTCAAGCTGCCTGTATGTTGAGGAATTTGCATCTAAAGCATGCCTACTATATGAAATGAATGATCCATTTAACTATTTCATTTTCTGGCTAACACTTCACAAGTACTGATGAAATGACAGCATTCGTGACCAGTAAAACATTATTTTTGTAAGAGACCAGTTGAAATGTTTGCCAAAACTTTAATGGAAATCATATTTTTAACATTTTTCATAGAAAATACCTACTTCCCTCTATTTTTTCTAAATGTGAAAACTTACATTTATGTTGACTGACTTTTAAAAAGGGAGGAGTGTTTTTTCCTTTTTTGTCCTAAAAAAAGGAAGAAATTTTCACTTGAAAAAACACTTGAAATTAATTTGAAAACTGTGGATATATTTTTCCATTGACTTGCAATTTTTTACCCACAGTTGTCTCTGCTAAATAGATCTATTCTGTAGTGTGCCCAGAAAAAACAGAATCACACATATACATAGACTCCTTCCCACAGCTGTACAAGTGCTTAAATTAAGGTGATTAAGTTTGGCAAGGACAAATCACAGAGCAGGATCTCCTCAGTACAGTTATCACTCAGTTTTTCATGCATCCAAATCAAATAAGAATTGAAACAAACCTGCAAGAACTTTGAGAAAAAATTATCTTCTGGAAGATGCACTCAGAGGGATCTCTTCTTGCCTTGAAGGGGTTGGAAATCAGCCGGATCTGCCAAAACTGAAACCCATTAGCCTCTTCTGATGCCAAAAACGTGCCCCTTCCCCATACTGGTTTTAATAGTCAGCTGCCAGGTCTGGGGCTCTCTGCTCCTGTGCCAGGCAGTCTGCAATGCTGCTTTTCCCTCCTGCCATCAGAAACCTATACACACCTTGTGAGGCCTGTCCATGAGGAGAACAGTATTTTCCTGGTTCCTGGTATCCCTATTTTATGTGCAGAGTAGGCACCCCAGGACAGCTTCAGTGCACAGATACAGGCAGCATCTGGGGGGGGCCCTTTCCACAGCTTCTGCATGGGCTGTCTGGACCAGTCTATGAATTACAATTTACTTTATATTAAATTAAATTATATTAAAGGTAAAATTTATAATACATATTTTATATAATTTCTGATTTCTACAAGCACACAATTACTGGAGTGGATTCCTCCATGGAGAACAAGTCAAAGAGCTTGTGTCCCAGCGAGTAACACAAGTTACAAAATGTGTCTATGTACACTTTTTCAGCAAGGAGAAGCTGTAAAGGGCAAGTTTCCCCCTTGCAATTCAGAAGAGATATGTGAATTCTGCCTTCAGAGAAGCGAGTGGGTTCTGCTCCGTTGAGGCTTTTAAGGACCACCCAGATTACCACAGGAGCCCCCAGCTTGCAGAGATGTGAACTCAGGAGGAGGAGAGCAGGTTTTCAGCCCCAGGCTCGTGTTCTGCTTCATCAGCTTGGCATTGAGGGCCTGCCTGGCCCACGGTTCATGGCTGGACCATGGCCATCACCACATATGAGCTGACACCACCACTTTGTCCTACACAGGTCATCTGTCACATGGCAATGTAAGACCAACAGGTCTCCCTGTTTTCAGTCACCTCCTAAATTACTCTCAGTCACTGATCAAATCATTGAACAAATTAACACTCTCTTGGTATCCATAGGCACTGGAGCACTGGAGTGAGAAATGGGTGCTGAGGTCTGAGATAGTGAATAGGGCTAGAGATTTGACATCCCTGAAACATCACGCAAGTGATGTCGTACTGGAACAATTCATACTGGAAGCTGCATCCATGTTTAGTTCAAAAAGCTTCAAAAGAACAACGTGAAGCAACGAGGATCCCTGATAAAAAATAGTATTTGCTACCAAAAATGTTTGATAATCATCAAAGAATCTGGTAATCACCTTGTTTGATTAAACCAGCACCTGAAAGCCACCCCACAGGAAAGAGGTGAAGGGAACTGGGTGCATTCCTAATCACCTCTCCTGTTCCAGTGCTCCCACTCCCTGCTCAGACTCAGTGCCTCTGTGCAAAAGGTGATCCTCTGACTCTAGTGTTTTCTCTGGGCCCTTTCAAAGTCCTGGGACGATTTCCTTTTCTTAGCAGAATCTAAACCATCACACTGAGCCTTATACTCTACTGGATTGGGACTAGTGGCAGTTTCCCTTGGGCAGAAGCATCCCACTACCACCACTGTACGTGGTGCTGTGGTACTACTTTTCCTGCAATACAGCCTTAGCAACCTTCCACATAAATAAACCCAAGCCAACACTATTGTGCTGGACTTGAGTGTTTGAGAGTGGTGTAATTTAGAAAGTTATACATGTAACAGGTATATATACCTGTTATACATGGTTATATATATTACATACTTGTATTTAAAATATATCCAATCTGGTTATATAGGTTGCACCAACTTCTTTATTTCCTTCATTTGTCTGTGTAGACATAAGTCCCAGGGCATGCTGGGGACACTGAAAGACTTTAGGGGGTTGATTCTGGAGGAGATTGATACAATGAGGATTTACCAGTGCAAATCCAGTTTTCAAGGCTTTGTCCAACAGCTCAGGCTCAGAGTAATTCCTACAGCACAGCAGGCAGTGGATAAAGGCAGAAGATACTCTTTCTTTGGCTTAACTGCCATTACTCAGGGACAACATGGTTATGCTTGGCTCCTGCTGCACTGGGGAGCAGTGGCACTTGGCTGTGTGCAGCTATTTTGCAGACAAGACTAGACTCATGGCTGTGCAATTTCACAGATATTTCTTAAGTCAGTAAAGTTCAGCCCAAGAGAGGCATGGGTTCATAGAATCATAGAATCCCAGGATGTTAGGGATTGGAAGGGACCTCTGGAGATCATTGAGTCCAACCCCCCTGCCAAGCAGGACCATAGACATAGGGTTGATGTCAGTTTGGCATTTATCAAAGACACCAGTGCTTTGCTCCCAGTCTGGCACAGTCATGGGGAGGCAGGCATGGAGCCCAGTACAGGAGCAACCGCCCTGCTGGGAACTGCACCACTTGCTGCTGGAAATAGACCCCGGGGATGGGTTTGAGAGCAGAAATACTCTCCACGCCTCTGTGTGTGTGTATGTGGCTTCTTGACTGTGTTGGTGCCTGGCTTTCTGTCTGATACAGAATGAGAAAAGCAACAAGAGTGGCATATATCATCTTATTTAGGGAAGCTTACATAGCACATTAATGCTAAGGACAAAAATGAACAAAGCCAAGGAAGCAAAAAGGATTTTCTTTGCTGCTGTGTGTGTTTTTCACATCATAAAGGCCCTGTGCTACATGAAAGCACAGTCCTGCAAGCAATGATATGTATTAAGTACTTTATACCCCCAAACAGGCTGTTTGAGGGACTTAAATTTAAAGCCACTAAGATACAGAATTGCACAATCATTAGCAAAATTATTGCGGCTTTACTTCAGGCAAACTTCACCACTAGGGAGCGCCAACAGACAGAGTTTTTTACAGCTGTTCTGTATTGAAATCAACCTAAAAATGCGACATACAGAATGTATTTACTGACACAATAAATATTTTAAATTGTGATTTTTTAAAAACTGCCCACTGAGAAACTAGATGAATCAGGAGTAATGGGGCAAGAGATTTTAATTTATTTGATCGCTAGGCAAGATCTGTAAATTGATATCAATCAAGAGCTCTGCTGACTCATCTGTGCAACTTTTGGGTATTTTTTCTGAGTTTCTGTATGATTGGTAACTTTATCACAATAAAAAAAAAGACAAGTATCAGGCACTGAAGGAGTCTTCCTCTACCAGATAGGAACCTTCTAGGTCAAATCTGAAGCACTTTACAGAGCTGAGAGAACAGCCTGCTTTTTTTCTATGGCAAATCAGGATCAGAGGTTAGTGATGCTACTTGTCAGTAGCTTACAGGCAGACAGAGAAAACCCAGAGCTGCAGCTCAGATCCCAGTTTTAGCTGTACACCCCACTGGCCAGGTTCCATGGGGACGTTCAAGAGCCTCAGAACATTAAAATGAAGGCAAGGCTTAAGTCAATACAACCTTGACTCTTAAATGGCTTTGTGGATACAGACCAAAGTGTATAATAAATTGATCATTAATGTAAGATTTCACATCTTATCTTCTGTTTCTAACACTAGAAGGTGGGATTAGCCTTGATTATTCAGTGACTCAGGAGCCACCCAAATTGCAGCTCTTCCTAGTCTTCATTTTCCTCAGCAACCAGGTTGTGCACTCATGACAATGCCATCCATTTGGAAAACTGCTCTGGCATATCTCACACTAATTTCTACAAAACAGAGGAGGTTTGACTGGAGATTAGTCTATAGCCACTACTCACAGGGGCTCTCCTCCATGACTGGAGATGTGACTAGAAGGAAACTCTCAAAGCTAACGTGCATGTGCCGTATCAGTCAAAAGATGCAAGATACAAAGCTCTACAAACATGATGCAGTGGATGAAGTCACAATGAGCACTTTTATGAAAATCCTTTTGGGTAATGTATGAAAACTAAACTGCATTCATCTACCCTGCAATGGTAGCCCATTTCCAGTTGGATTAAGGCTCTTCCCTTCCCCAATGGCATGGTTTTTAATACCTTGTTCTTCCCAGTAGTCGTTGTCACTGCAGTGAATGTGCTCTAAATATCAAGAGAAGACGAAGTTGAATTCAGTAGGAAATCTCCTGTTCACTTGTATATTGCAAAGACATTTAAGGCGATGTTCCTGACCATGCACAGAGGGACAGCTTCTGTGCCACAGTACTGCTAGGCCAGCCAGGGATGCCGATACCCATGTGGGGACCCCACAGGTCCACCTAGGCGCTGTGTGTTTGAGGGCAATGGAGATGGAAGCAGAAGTAGGGCAGCTGAAATGAAGTTGAACTGAGAACAGGAGTTGTATACCTGAGTTATGCTTGACATGCTCTACAAAGCTGGATAGCAGAAACCATATAGAGGGTGAAAGTCTTGAGGGTTGCTGGGCATTGTATAGGCTATATAACACAGTACAAAAGTAATGCCCTATGCAGGTAGAAGCTGCTTCCCCTCTAGTATCAGAGCAATTATCCTAAATATCATATCTGACCTCCCTTTATAGTCATAACACCCATCTAAAGGTTGGCTCTCCAAAATGCCTTGCAAGCCACGCACTCAGTGGAACAGCTGAAGTTTTGTGGGGTCTGGGGTGTGTGAGAAGAGCCCTGAGCTGTAAGGGGTCTTGATGCCTCTGCTGCAACACTGCTGTGCTTTGACTACTGATATTTCTGGGCAGACCTAAAGATCAAACCATGGCTCTTGTCAGCTGAGATGCAAATGCTTAACATCAGGCTCATGAAAACTGTCAGTCTGGAAAGCTTTTCCACTGGCGGGTATATACAAAACGCAGCCTCTTTGCCTTTTCATTGCAGGGCAATGCTGACTACTGAAGAGCTGAAAATTAGCCTCAACTTTTCACACAGACCATGTGCATCTTGCAAGATTGCTTGCCCTGCAAGGTCCCACAGCCAGCAAATCCAGCTTCAGCAAACTGGGGAGTGAACTACAAGGTACACGTGCAAGCTAGTCTACCCCTGCTCACTGGGACTCATGTCCTGAAATATCCATGTATGCTCTAATACACCTGCTTGCAGTGAAGCTACCAGCATCTGCTAAGAGTCAGCTTTCTCCAAAGGAAGCATTGGATGAATCTTACTGCATCTTTTCAAGGACACAGACTCCCCTTTTCTGCAACTATCCCTGTGGGAAGCAGGGAGATGGGCTCAGTTGAAGCTCTTGGCTCACCTAGGCCACCCATGCTCCCATCTCATCAGCAGCAACAGCAAGCGCTTGCCCTGCAGGCGTCAGCTGTAGTAGGACCTGCATTTAGGGAAAGGCACAGGAGAATACACCCTGACCTGGAGCTAATGAACTCAGTCACAATCATTCACCTCAGATGAAATATTTTTGTTCCATGCTGCTGCAAGTGGGAAATGTTGAACTTTAACGTGCATGCAGTGATTGACAGGCTTATGAGGTGATGCAAAGATATCCCCCTAGCTATTTGAGACAGCTTTTAAAACCGAGCTTACAGTAGTCAATGCTTCTTTAGAGACTTAATGAATTTAACGATCATCCCAGTAGGCCAACGCTCACTTTACAAAAATAAACCCAGAGGACAGAGAGTGAATTCAGGTAGGTTTCAGTCTGTTAAGCCAGCCCTACTGAAGACAAAATGATTTATAGTGTACCTGCTTTGCAGATAAGCAGGAGACTTGATGTGCTTCTGTAATTATACATGTGACCTTCTCTGGAAGCAGTGGCGATTTTCCTACCGCAGCCCAATAAAGGAAATGTGAGAGGCATCTGTGCTTTGTTTATAGCTCCATTAGCCTTTCTTGAACTGTAAATTACTTGGCATGGCTGAAACAAAAGGGAAAGACAGGGCTGGATTCCAAATGGAAAGTTTGAAGTTCACAGCTAATTCAAGTCTTTCAGTTTTTAGTGCCTAAAGTTACAGTCCCTTTGAATAGTTACTCCATAATTATAAAACTCATTAGTGGAAATTGACATATTTAGTACATGTCTAATTGTAGAACAGACTACTGTAAAACATATTTTATATATGCAAGTGCTTTATAACATTTCAAATATGACCATTTTCCATGGCAGTCTTCACCCTTGTCTCCTCTTCATTAGTCAGCAAATAGAAAACAGAATAGATAAATGGGTTGAGGTCTGCCTAAGCACACTTGAAATTTTCAGAGTGCAGGGAGTTAGGAACAATAAATTGTACTTTTCTCCCATTTCTAACCCCCTGGCTTAACCACAAAGACAATACTAGGAGAACATAAAGGCACAGCCTGTGAGGGCCAGCAGCAGGAGGCACAGTGCTGTAATGGCATCTGAAGCATTATTAGCAGCACAGTTGTGAGTAATTGCATTAATTGCCATTAATTACACTCTATGACCTGAAACTGGCTGCTTCCAAGAAACATGACACACTACCAATCACGACAAATTTAGAAAGTAACTTGAACAAGCACACGGTTAGCTATTTCTAATCTGAGTCGCAGCTGGAATGACAGACATGTGGATGCATATTCGTGTGCTTGTTTTAGTAGAAGTAGAGGAGCAAGCAGCAGGTCTTTCTTCACACAGGAAATCCTATGCAAAGTATTCCCAGAAAAAGGGCAAATCTGGAAACGGTGCTTTGCTTTCCTTTCCCTGTGACTAAACATCGCCTCTATCTTCTGCCATTAGTGTCCCTACCTCTACAGAAAGGCTTTAGAGATGGCAGGTTACATCACAGTTCCTGCTGGATGGTAATATCTTTATCATGGGCATGATGAGAATTTTAAGTTATCACAGCTTTCCACAAATCCTGAAAGGAATTTTGTCTCAAAGTCAGCTCCATCCCCTTCTTAGTTACAATCCTGAAAACATTAATAAACATCTATATGCATGCATTTCTGTGGTGAGGCAATTCTATCCAATGCTGAACAAAACTCACTGATGAAATCCAAAAGTTAATGGAGGAGTTGTATTAGAAAGGCATGCTCTCAGCTCTCCACATCCCACAGCCTTGGGATGTACCTAAATTCCAGGTCCAGCATCCCAGCAGCAGAGCCAGGACCTGTGGATGTAGATTTATCAAATGAGGCTTTGCAGGTGCACACATGTCTCTGTGGCAGGCAGACAGGCTCCTGAGACAGCTCTGCTGACAGAGCTGAGATGACTGTTACTCTGTCACTCCCTGTGTCCTACAGAGAGGTGGAGTTGGTGGTGTTGTCATGCCATCTATACATCTCTCACCTACAATTATGGGAGCTGTGCTCTTCCCCATGACTCAGAATGTTTTATTCATGATTCATTTATAGCAAGACAAAGCACAGGGGACTCTGATGATACTGAAACTCCTTTGCATGCTGAGGTATAGGTTTTCAGCTGTAGGTCTCTAATTCTCAGGCCTTACACTGATAGTTGTGTCCGAAGGAGCGCTGCATGTCAAACTTGCTCCATATGCATTTACCTGCATTTGACCTGCATGCAGAGCGCAGCTGGCTGTGCAAACTTAGTGTGCATGCCTCTGTATCCACAGATAAATGCATGCATGACTGCTTGAACACATGTATGAAGATGGGAGCGGAATTATATGCTGTAATGTATGGCCAGACACCCTCCTTCTCACCCTTCAGCAATGAGCTCCTTCTGAGTGCATGGTGAGATTCTTGCTCTGACCCGAACTCCCAGCTCAGCCGCATCTGGGCACTTTAATCTCCCGAGCTACAATATAAATCCTTGCATACCCAGAAAAATAAAGAGGAATCTCCATTACGCCTACATGATCTACAAATGCTGCTAAGTCCTCTTTTAGCAGACATCAGTGGAAACTCACACAGACGGATGAAGAGGGAAAACCAGTTCCTTCCTTGCTCCCTACTGTGGATGTCCATGCAGTTACAGGCGGTTCCTTCTCCTGTCCAGGCTCTCAGTAGGTCAGATGAGTAATTTTTGAGTTTGTGATCTTCAGCCTTATCTGTATTAATGCATTTTGGGGCATTCAAGTGGTGGGTCCTGTAGGTCATACTGTGATTTTGTTTTAAGTCTACCTGTCCCACGACTTAGTTTTGCATTATTTTTAATTGCCTTAAAATGTACACAAAAAATACAACACTCAACTGACAGCTCTACCAGGGTCCTCCTGTGGAAGCAGGAGGTGAATAAAAGAACTTTGAATTCCCTATGCCACTACTTACAAGTAACTGAACTCTTGGCTTTCCAAGAGGTTTTAAAA
The DNA here is from genome assembly GCA_013400335.1 of Eurystomus gularis. NCBI lineage: Eukaryota > Metazoa > Chordata > Aves > Coraciiformes > Coraciidae > Eurystomus > Eurystomus gularis. The sequence continues at coordinate 1,356 of VZZY01013181.1, read as the reverse complement.
ACAACAAAATAGCTCTGGAAACCAGCAGTGAGTCTCTGACTCCCTCAACTGTTCTTGAAAATCCCAGCCTAAGGTCTTGCTTCCCCATTGAAGCAATTAATTTAATAATATTCAAGATAGGGCATCAGAGACAGCTAAGCACAAGATTAGGAACCAGAAATTACAAGCCCCAGTCCCGTGCCTTCTTTTCTATGGATTATGCCGTCATTTACTTTTCTTGCCCTTTTCCTCATCTATTTTTAGACTCAGGGGTTTATTCACCTATTTTAAAAAAGATTTGTTCACCTCTAAATGCACTCCATGATCTTAAAGTTATTAATTTTCCTGGATAAAGACATCTCTGACAATCAGCTCTGCTTCTCGTCACACATTGCCGCACAGCTGAGTGCAGCCTGGACTCACCTCTCTGCTCCCTGCCAGCTGCATGAACTCACACTGGAGAGAAATGACAGTGCTGTACAAAAGGGGGGAATGTACCAGAAGGGCTTTTGTTCTGTGTTTGTGAGCCACAAGGCTGCAGGATGCAAGGAGACTGTTGATAGAGAAAGCTGATGAAGATGCAAGCCCACACTGCCCTCCAGGATTTAACTCCACAGGAAGGAGGTCTTAAGACTGACACACTGCGCTTGGGCCCCTGGTACATCAATACTGCTAACTGCAGGCACTTTGGGGCTTGCTTTGCCATCCATATTTTCTCCATTAAATCCTCCTATTCTCTGTGCTTGGGCACAGACAACCTCGACTCCCAGCTTCTGTGTATGCTCCCAGTACATAACCACCTCAGCTGTGACACTCTACAGTGTGGCAAGGACCTGTTGCTACAGCCCTCCACTGGTCCTGTCCTCTCTCTGCCTCCCTCCCTCCACTCACCCACCCTGTTTGCATAGAGACTTGGCAGTACTCTAGGCTGCCCTGGTTATGGTTTCTCCTCCACAGGCTGCTCTGAACTGCCATCATATTCCTCTCTGCTGAGGCACCACACGCTGCTTCACTTCCAGCTGAAGGGGCATGTAGGCCTTCTAGTGATTCTGAAAGGGATATTCCAAGACAGAGTTTTGGGTATGCAATTTCCCTTTTTGACATTTGAAGTCAGTTTTGGTGAAAGAATCTGGAACAAGCTGGACACAGTGCAGCATCAGCATATTGGAATCACCAAGCCCATGGTACATTACATGAACACTTGCTTAACACCACCTTTGCCCTGTGAAGATAATGCAAGTTTTTCCAGCCCAGCTGTTGATGGAGGGCCTTGTGAAGAAAGCTGACTGCATCACTGCAGTAATTTAGCCCAGGGAACCTGCAGAAACAAATTCAGCAACATATATCAGAGATTAGGGGAAAAAGGATCCTTGCACA
>VZZY01013178.1:0-15048 GCA_013400335.1 Eurystomus gularis | reverse complement strand
CAAGCTTTGTCCCGTCTCTCAATAACGGCACTATTGATATTGTAACTTAATGGCTGAACACAGTGGACGCTTGGCAAAAGAATATGAATACTTTTACATATGAAAAAGCAACTAGAATACAATTCATAATGATGATTAATAATGCTTTATATTAAGTGTGATTCTCCTTAGTTAATATTTTAGCCAAAGAAATATTAAGTTAATGAAATGGTATTTGTTGATTAAAAATATTCATGTAGTCAATAAGAATCCGAAGTTGTTCATGTATATTTGAAGTTAGTATTATATATATATATACACAATGCAGTGTTGGGGTCAGATGTATAAGGCTGATGTCCACTTATTATGTGGCAAGGATCAGCCACTTTAACATTTTTAGTTTTGATATGTATTTGGTCAGTGTTCTGATTCTCAATAGTATGGCATTGGTGGCATCCTTAAACTTTGTGTCAGAAATACCAGAATAAATTTGATGTTATTACAATTACTATGGGCAAATACTTTTTGACAGGCAAGGTACTAGGTTAACAGTTAAACAGTGATGATTGAAGAAAACTGCAATAAGCAGTTTGTGTAGAGCATAAGTGTTAGAGGTTGATGCACAAGCAAAGATTTTTGATATATGCCCACATTTTAGTTTCATTTTCTATCTACTATTCTGCTTAAAAATATTTGTCAGCATAAGAGTCAGTGAAGGCTACATGATTAAGTCCTTTGAACAACTGAGCTACACAAAAATGCCAGCAGTTTATTACCCATAAGAAGCATAATTCTTGCTTTTGTGAAAATATCAAACCAACTCCACCCCTACATCACCTCACAGAACTATTTTAACATGATCCAATTTCATATTTGCCAAACATAACCCTATGGGAAAACAAGGAATTGGATATTTATGCACAGGTAAAATAAAACCAGCATGTATTCAGAAATACAGCCCATGTAACTGTGGGAGACCATGGTTTTCTGCCACTGTGAGACCTGAAGGAATATGTGGAAGTTACTGAAAAATGTTCTTGCAGACTTTAGTGTGAGCAATATTTATAATGTCATAAAATGAAATAAGTAGAGCCGACTGTCTAACATCCACTTTAAACATTAGTAATAGAATAAACATAATATTTTAAGTCTATGTGCAGACTGTCCAAGAGATTAGAAACTGGGGAATAGTAGTGTTTATAACATGTATTTTGAGTTCATGTTTTGCTAAGTCTTTGAAGTATTTTTCTTTTCATTTTTACTTCAAATGATATACTTTTTTATAGCTATACTTCTGATAGATTAGTAATCAGATTTCTCATAGTTCAGAATTCTGGTGTTGAGATAAATGCTACATGATACAGCTGTTATTTACTTTAATTACAAATAGGAAAAAAAAAAGAATATCTTTGACAGAATCTCAGTAAGGCATTTTGTATATTTTACAATATTAAGATCTATTTCTCCTGTGCCATAAGCCTACTACCATGTAGTAACTACCGAAATTCAGGGTGTGGATAAATTTCCATTATGTAAATGTGGTCAGAGAATGTTGACAGTTTTTTCACAAAATTTATAAACATTGTGCGTTGCTGAGTCATGAAAATACTCCCTGTGCTGAGGAATGCACCTGCAACAATGTTTGGCAGTAAGACAGCCTTCTCATTTTGCAGGAGGTATAAGCCTTCTATGATATGATCCCCACTGTAGTGAGTGACATTACACTATCCCATTCTCTGTATGGTGATTATCACAGTCTGATTGCCTCCTATAGTATATAATAATCAGATCAATGTCAGTGATAGAATCAAACCAGATAATGTTTGCTTGATTGGTTGTTAGTTATAATCCCTCTCACTAAAAAGAAAAAAAAAAAAAAGGAAAATAAAAACCTGCAAGTATCCCTGATTAGAGATCGTACATACAACCACAAGTAATTGATCTTTATCTACCTTTGCAAGATGTGTATGAGCACATGACTTCCTTAGCACTGTAGTGATGGCATCCATAATTTAACTTGAAGCATGAAGTCTAAGGTTTTTGTGTGTGTGACATGAGGAACGTACTTGCTCTTCTATTTAAAGTAACTATTTTCATAGCATTACGAGGGGCAGAATGATAACATAACGGCAGACAATGTGTGTATCATTTTGTTTTATAAGGGTCAGTCAAATTTTAACTGCTACACTTTTATTGAGTTTACAGGATCTTCAGATCAATTCCACTGTAAATAACATGCTAGCTCATGTCAAACGCATTTTCTTTTTCATATCTAATTCTAGAACACAGACCTTTCTAGTGACATAACATGTCTGAAGGTGGCAAGAGCAGGAGTCACATGAGTCAAACAAAATTTTTATACCTTTAATTCCCTTTGGGCATTTTTTTTTTCTCCTCAAATTAGAGCTAAGGTATCTTGAAAGCTCTATGAGAAGAATAACCCTAAAAATAAATTCTGAAAACAAATTTCACACAAACCTTTTCTTCCTTTTATCTAAATTCAAGTCAGACCTTCAAAATAATCTAGACCCAGAGCAGCCAAATACCAAATACACAGATCAAAGATAATCCATATATATTCTTTTTTTATAACCAGTTAATCAGAGTTTCCTCATCTAGACTATAGTCTTTAATTGCCTAATTATAATGAAAAAATGTTTTAGATTTCTTAATGTAATCTTCAGCACATTCTCCATAAGAGCATATGTATTTCAATATGTTCACTTTTTTCATAAATGCTAGTTCTGGTTTAAGCATCACTTATTTGTCCTATATTTATTTAGGAAAACTTGTAGCTCTTGCGTTTATCCAATTTTTACGTTATTAGGCACGCAGTAAAGTAGAAAATGGTGATGCTGCAGTCATACTTCTGTCACTCTAGCTTTCTTTGCAGAGTTGTATTTCTTAGGAATTTTATTAAATTGCTGAGATACCTTCCTTCAGGTGAAGCATTGCATTCAGGTAGGGAAACTTTTTGTAAAAATAAAAGAATAAAAATATCAGCAACTTTTAGGATTGCAATTTAGTAAATAAACAAAGCTAAAAGCTGGAGGAGAGCTCAACAGTCAATTAAAAAATATCCTGGGATGATGAAGAGTGTAATTCTTCCTCATGACTAAGTCCACTCCTCTGATGTTAACTTTAACTGCTTTTTTCTCCTGAGCTAAATGATCATGCCAAGGTCAGCTGATTTTGCCGCATAGAAGCATTCACAGTATTTGGCAAGAAGCTAAATGTCTTAAGTTGATTTCTTTTTTGCATGGCAAAGACTAATTGTCCTACAGAAATCTGCAGAGGAAGGCTGGATGTGAGTGACTAGAAATGGTTTTTATAAGCATTTCTTTTGCCAAATCATCAGTGGCTTTTGGACACATATGTACTTTGCTAGGTCAAGGTTTGTTTTTATATATAATCTATATAGAATAGACCAAGCTCTTAGAACTCTTCCAGGAGAGGCTTGTAAGCCTCTGTCCCAATAGAGACATTTTTATTTAACTCCTACAAAAACACGTTCTGAATTGTATGACTTCATTTTATTCTTTACCCTTGGATTTATGAAAGCCAAATAATTTCTCCTAAAGTCCAGATATGTAGAAAATGCTCAGAAAATTACATTTTAGGGTTTGTCTGAAATGAATTTTTTTTAAAAAAAATGGCTGTTGTACAAAGATGAAAACATTTGTCTCTGGAAGAATGGAAGAAAAAGCAGATATCACGCAGCATGTGCTTGATAGAGTTAATTGCTTTGATATTGAGATGGTCGTGTTCAATGTTTTCACTTTATTAGCTACTATTTTCAAACATCTATCCTGATATATGCAATGTAAATTATAGTGCACATAAATTTCTCAGCATACATTATTTCCTCAGCTTTAAAAATCTAGACAGGATTTGCATATGAAAGAGATACCATTGTGGATGTACAAGCTGTGTAACTTTCTCATCTAATACTTGTTTACTGTGCTGGAACACTTATTACGGCATATCAGGCCAACTATTCTGTTTTACCCTATAAGTTTCCTACAAAAATCTTTTATATGTCTTTGGGGAAACAGACAAAAAAAGGTTTGAGATTTTTAAACCTCAGTAATTGATAGGAAATATTTTTTAAAAAAATTATTTATACCGACTATAATTTTAATGTTCTATAAACATCATGTTTCTGTCTTAAAGTCCTAGAATAATAGAAAAAATATTCTTTTCAATATCTTTGTCTCTTATAGAAGTTTAATTAATTTTATATCCTCTCAAGAAGCTTTGTTAAAGAAGACAATCTGAAAGTAACCTTTAGGAAAAATATTTCTAAGATGGACAAAAAGTTAGATGACTGCCTAAACAGAAAATTGTCATGAGGAGTTTTAGCCAATGTGTCCAAAACTGGGTATTCCTTTGTACAAACAAAATTGAATGAAAGATTTTCCCTGTGACAAGTTCCTTTTAGAAAATGATTTTTATCCAAAATATTTTATCTTATTACAAGCTAGGCAGGCTTTTCCAGGTATTTATTTTAGAACTCTGAGTTACCATGTAGAAACTGGAGTCAGTAGAATGCAAGGAGATACAAAGCATGTAACCTGGGCTTACTCAAATACCCATGGAGTAGAAGTAGGAAGACAATGTTTCCCAGTCCTGAAGGTGTGTGTACGTAAGACTGTATGCTGCTTATGCTTTCTCCTGGATGTTGAGGTGTAAGTTCAGCATTTTTTGAAATAAAAAAACATTTCTTAAACTGTGTAAAAACTAAGAAAGATCATTCTCTGGTTCTCTGACCTCCTTATTTTGTCATTCTTAAAATTCTTCTGTCTCTGCCAACATTCATGAGGTTGACAGCAGGCCACCTTTATTTAGAACAGAGCATTCACAGGACAGCAATAAATGTTAAAGATCAATATAGTGAGAACTTCTCGAAACTCAACTCTTAAATTACAATTGTATCTGTTTAACCTTCTATATTAATGTTCTGCTATGGAATCATAGAATCATAACATGGTTTTTCTTGGAAGAAACCTTAAGGATTATCTAGTTTCAACCCCCCTACCATGGGCAGGGACATCTCCCACTAAAGCTGGTTGCTCAGTGACACATCCAGCCTGGCCTTGAACACTTCCAGGGAAAGGGCATCCACAAGGTCTCAGGGCAACCTGTTCCAGTGTCTCCCCACCCTCACAATGGAAAACTTCTTCCTTATGTCTAATCTAGATCTACCTTGTTTCAGTTTAAAGCCATTACCCTGTGTCCTATCACTACATGTTGTTGTAAAAAGTTTCTCTCTGGCTTCTCTGTTGGCTGTCTTTAGGCACTGGAAGGCCACAATGAGGTCTCCCCAGACCCATCTCTTCATCATGCTGAACAACCCCAACAGCCTCAGCCTTTCTTGACAGAAGAGGTGCTCTAGCCCTCTGATCATCCTCATGGTCCTCCTCTGGACTCAATTCAACAGGTCCATGCTCTTCTTATTTTGGGAGCCCCAGAGCTGAACACAGTACACCAGGTGGGGTCTCATGAGAGAGGAGGGGAAGAATCAGCTCTCTTGACATGTTCATACTTTTTTTAATGCAGCGTAGCATACAGTTGGCTTTCTAGGCTACAAACACACATTTCTGGGTCATGTTGAACTTCTCATCAACCAATACCCCAAAGACCTTCTCCAGAGGGCTGCTTTCAACCCACTCATCCCGTACCCTGTATTGATACCGGGACTGACACTGCAGGACCTTGCACTTGGCCTTGTTGGGCTTCATAAAGTTCGCACCTTTCAAGCCTGTCAAGGTCCCTCTGGATGGCATCAGTTCCCTCCAGCAAGTAAACAATACCACACAGCTTGATGTTGTCAGCAAACTTGCTGAGGGTGCACTGAATCTCACTGTCCATGATACTGACAAAGATGTCTTTGCAAATTTAGATTGCTTGCATTTATGATTAAAATGGAAATTATAATAAAGTATGTAACATAAAAAAGAGAAGAGACTACTACAGAGTAAAAAGTAACATTTTAAAAATAAAGTCTCTCTGCTCTCTCTTGCTTTATATTTTGTTTGTAACTTCTCATAGTAATTAAATGGTGTGGTAAAACAGGACATGTCATTCTAAAAGTTAAGCAGACATCAGAATTGTAGCTACAAGTAATTAACACTAATTAAACAACCAAATGCATATAATTAATTTTACAGCCTGGATGATACTTTCAGAGAATAATTTCAAAGTAACTTTGAATTTCTGAGGAAGAATTACCCTTTCAGTCTTGAGGGTTATCTGGAGTGACAATACCATTAGTATCCATAATATTTTCACAAGAAGCGAAGAGTGAATTCCATCTACTTTCTGTGCATTGCATTAGCACATTCCTACACTAATCGTGGCAAATTGGTTTACTCATTCTTTTAAGTAGGGATTATGATTAATATAGAGAAGAATAACATCTCCTTAATTGTTGTCTCTATCATGTCTGTTTGGAAAAGAAAGAAAGAGGAACTTATATTCTAAAGGTAGTAACTCATTTAAACTCTTGTTTAATTGCAATGACAGGTTACTGCCATGTAGAAAGAAGTGTGAATATTTATACAGTAATTTCATTTTATCCCCAGAGTTTACAAAAAGATATAAGGTCTGTTATGCTGCCTCCTGATATATGGCCAATGAATACAGCACAGGCACTAGTAATTGGGAGCCAGCTCAAGACACTTCGAGATACGTGTCATGGCTGTGTGGGGACCCTTAAGTGCTTACAAAGCATTGTTTCTCCTTTCTTCTGTTGACTTTATCTGATGGAGGCATTAGATTAGGGTAGAAGTGAGTTGAAATTATGAAATCAGAAAGTAAGTGTTTATTTTTGGAGTATTATTCCAATTCAGATATTGACAGAAAGCCTTTGTTTTATGACAAACATGTACAATAACACAATTTGATTATTTTAAGGGACCAGATGCTTTAACAGTTTCAGTCAGTGCAAAGCAATTTCTATTGCTCTGTATCACTTGGTTCAATCAAAGCCTGTGTTTTAGTTCTGTTTTTTTAAAACCCATTTTCAGATTTTGCTTTTTGGAAAGAAAGTTATGAAGGATTGGTTCTCAGTGTACTCAGTGGAAGAGAGGAAAGTGTATACATAATGGTCTCTGGGAGACAAAAGCAGAAAGTTTACTAAGGCAAAAGTCATTTCATTATCATCCTTATCTTATACCTACTCACAGCTGCTAAGCAAACAGATGAATTTAATTCAGTTTCCTCACTAACATACATATCTGTCTGCTTTTGGTAAAGAAATAGGTCAAAAAAGTAACTGATTATATAAGTAATTAAAGGATATTAACTGAACTTCTGAAACTGAAGTATATGACATAGAGGAAGGGGAACGATGTAGTTATGCAAGAACAAAACAGGAAAGCAAAGTGACAGGCACTAAGGAAAGATCTAGCATATCCCTTCTTCTGCATTAACAAATCAAAGATGGTGGAGCAAAGTGATTAAAAAAACTCTTCACCTTCTCTCAAAAAACATCACCAAACAAAAAGTCCCAACAAAATAAACCCCTAGAGAAATTATCTGGAATTAAAGGGCCTATCTAAAAATTGTAACCCTTGTTGGTTTCTGTACTGGCATTCAGACTATTGTGTGAAAAATAACTGATAACCTTTTATAATCTGTATCCGTGCTAATGTGAATGCCACTGCTGTTTTGAGTTTACACCCAAGCTGAAAATCAATTAAAAACATCTGGTCTGTGATTTCCAATTTGTAATGAGGCACTCCTAATGTTATTAGAAGGGATTCTTTTCTCCTCCTCTTCATGTCTGAACATTTTATTATCTGCAGCATAGGGTCTCTTTTCACTCTGATCTGTGCACACAGCTCCAATTAATGTTAGTATCAATTCCTGAGGTAGAGTAGAAGAAAATACGCCACAGAAGTTTAATTTCTCTTGAGTTGATGCACTCTAGTCATTGCCAGAGTATTTAAGACTTACAGATTTCATATGCTGAAATATGTTGACATCATTGATTTCAGGGTTATTTTTTTAGTGTAGATGCTATTACTTTCACTCCCCTCCCCCCCTTTTTTTTTAAACTGCCTTTCTAATTCCTTAAAGCTGTTGATAAGCTTTTCTCAAACTTGACTGGCAATCTAGACGACAGTAAATTCTCATTGTGCCCTATCTCTTTTTTTTGCTATGGGCTGGGAAGCCCAAACTCACAGGCTTGAGGCAATGAGTAACAAAATATTAAGGTGTGAAAATTCTACGCCTAATATGAATTGGATAGAGGGAATTAAAAACCAATAAGCTATAAACATTTCATAGCAACAGTAAACTATAATCTTTTCATAGAAAATAAATTTTGATTGAAAACAAGCCAAAGATTTTGTTTCTAAGTCGTTTAGAAATTAAGCCTTTACAAGATGGGAACTTGAAACCCTTTCTGAAAATTCTTAAGCTTATGCNAGCTTATGCCTTTTTATTTTCTACCCTTTCCCTAAGACAATCAAAAGTCTAATAACTCTATGAACACTCATCCTAAATTTTGCTTATGTTTATACAGAAGCAGTGCTGAGTAAACCAATGGAAAAATGTGATGCAGATCCTCAGGTTGTTAGATTAAAAGTAAAGAAATTAAAATAATGGAAGAAAGAAGGGAGAGGATTATTCTCTGAGAATTGTTTGCCCAGTCTTATAATACTTTCTGAACTACCAATCTTATCATACTTTCTCCAAAATAGATTGTCTGTACAATGAGTCTTTGCAACGCTGACATATGACATGGCCTGAACATATAAATAAGAGATAGTTTTGTGCTAATTTTATACTAATAGCCTTATTCATGTCAGTATGTGCTCCTGCATCAATAACACAGATACCAGGAGAAAGAAGATTGCAGCCATTTAGTAATATGTTGTAGTGAATGCAGAAAATGTTCTAATCTCTTTTGCATCCCTTTAGTCCTTGACTGGCTAGGTTTCTATTTTATTTAAGGGGAAAATATAAATTGGCAATGTTAATAAACAAACAACAAAAAATATTTCTTAGGAGAATTGAAGGTATTTTAAAGTTTTCAAGATTTTTATTCCTTAGTGTTTACTTTTCTTTCCACCCCAGAAAAATAAGTTCTGAGTATTTACGTAGAATGCTATCCAATGTTTCAATCTTTTTTTACCATCATAGACAAATACCAATTATTGCAAATTTTGTAGTTCTACTGAGGTAGACAGTTACTTCATTATTAAAACTTTTGATTCTCTCATCAATATTGCCAATAGGCAGATGACCGTAAGTAGCTGATCTTTCACACAGATTATTATTTTATTGCTTAAAAGTAACAACGTTAGTCCTCAAATGAGAAAACTCAGCTAACGGAATGAGCTAAACAACAATGACTTGGGATAAAATGGTGCATGGCACAAAGTTCTGCTGTTTATTCACTAAAGATTAGTATATTGACTAGCCTTACATTTAAGATGTAGCTTTCTGAGATATGTGAAGACTTGTAGTTGAAAGAGGTTATTAAAAACCCAAAATACTGTTTAGTAATGTTTAGTATTAGCAGGAAAAATTATTTAGCTCTTAATCTTTCTCCAAACATTGAAAAGTTGAAATCATCCATTTGTAAGCCCATTTTATTTCATTGTGGTGTTTGTTTATTTTTTTTCTATTTTATTAGTTTTAGAGAGTATCATTCAACAGTAAACTTTTTTTATTTTCCCTCTGAAAATATAGCTATTCAAATAAACATGAGCTGGAATTCAGCTTTTTTTTCCTTGTAACTTGTAACTTTTCTTGCTCTTGTAACTTTTTCTTGGCTTGCAACTTAATTTCCTGTAGCATGAAGGAATACAATTTCTGAAATTTATCTGAAGGCTTTCCTTGCAGTATACTATATGTCTTATTTGTACTTGGGCTTGTTAGAGGTTCTCGGTGGAAAATTTTTCCATATTACATTTCTGTCTCACATTATACTGTGTTTGTGAGAACAAAAGAACAAAACCTAGGAATCAATTTTTGTCTGAACATATATGGATGTTGTGCACTGTCTGTTGAAGTAGTGAGATTAGACATAACCCATAAATAATGCTTCTGAAAGACTACCTGTAACCAAGTAGTACTATTAATGTGTTTGTAATATAGTCAGTATTACAGCATATTGATTTCTCTATGTTAGCTTCTGTGATTTCTGTGGTAAGACTTGTTAAAATCTATGATCATTGCAATCCTAAAATGTGTAAGTATGTGATGAATTATAGGGATACAGAAATATTGGATGTCGTAGCATTAGTTAGCTGTCTTCTTTGGCACTGTCTTTGTCACTGTTTCCTAAGTACAAGAAGCCTGGTAATAGGCAATAATTATATCTGTTTATAAATACAACTACAAAGGTGTATTATTTTTATAACAACCAATATCTGCACATCTAACTATTTTTCAGGGCATGGTTATGCATTTTTGAGCATTAATTCTAAGTAGTCTTATATTACTCACATGCAGAACACATGAATTAATTGTAATGAAGCAATTTTTTAGAACAGCTTGATTCATGCAGAGTAATTTTCTTGGAAAATAGAAATTCATACCCATTTCTTTAAAGTGATGTGTGCTTATCAGTGGTCAGGACAGGACTAATCTGACTGCGGTGCTTGAGATTTGGTAAGTATACATGGTGGATGAATATGCATAATTCTTAATGATTTCAAAAGACCCATTATAAGATTTCAATTTTTTTTAAGTTCAAAAAGGCACTGGGGCTTTTGTATAATAAGACTTTCCAATTGTTCACGGGAATTATTTGATCATGCAAACTCTGTTAGGAAATCTGCCAAGGCCATTAAAATGTAGCTCCTTTTTGCTGTTGTAATTACTGAGAGATAAACAATTAGTATTCATTCCACTCTCCACTAGACCTGATCTTGGTCCAAAAAGTAAATTGAAAGTAAGTTGATCTACTATTTACCCAAATAACAGTTGAACAAATTATAGAAAATTTATAATATTTTCTAAAACAACTGTTTTGTTGTTTTTAGAGCCTTTGATACTCTGTTTATAGTAGACTTCCTGTTCTTTTGTATAGTGGTTCAGTATAAATGCCTACTTAAAAGGGCAGGATGCTGAAACGAAACACTTTTAAAGAAGTGGCAATTGAACATTTCTCTTCTAAAATATATTTTCACCTACAATGCCTAGAAGATGCTGAATTTGTCCCTGCTTGACAAAAATCTTTATTTTATATATCAATGTACTGTTCAAAAATCTGATAAAAGCTTTTTTACTGTTAACATTTTGGAACAATTGTTCATTGAACAATTTGTGGGCCAGATATATAAAATAAAGAGTCTCCTTCAAAGGATTTTCAAAATAGCCAAGACTCCAGTAAAAATTCAGGTTAAAGTTTGGACACTCATGTCCTCAGGGGGTTTTTGTTGTTCTCTTTTCTTCTTTACCTGTAGGTTATACTTGAATTACGGTGGTCAACTCAGCTTAGAGTATGAAATAGTTTTCATAAGTATGAAATACCTTATTTGCTTTTCTATCTGCTCCCTAGTTAAGTGAAGTTATGAAACACTGGGACATGTATAATATGAGCAAAATAAACTAATATTTCTTCTTGTTGATATGAAGATGTAAAGCATGTTAGAAGCCACAGCTCTTTCCACAAGTATCTGTCTACAAAGCTCTATTTACATAATATTTTTGATAGTCTTTAATAATATGCTACTGAGACAGCAAGATGTTCTTGCATAGCTGTATGTTCCTATAAACACGTCTTTATATCTTTTTTCTCATGTATGCAGAAATATGTGTAACCATTTAGAATCATAGAATCATAGAATGTATTGGGTTGGAAGGGACCTCTAAAGGCCATCTAGTCCAACCCCCCTACAATAAGCAAGGACAACTCTAACTAGGTCAGTTTGCTCAGAGCCCCACCAAGCCTGACCTTGAATGTCTCCAGGGATGGGGCCTCCACCACCTTTCTGCACAATCTATTCCGGTGGTCAACCATTCTCATATTATAGAGCTTTTTCCTAACATCTAACCTAAATCTAGCCTTTTCTAGCTTAAAAACCTTACCCCTTGTCCTTTTGCTACAAACCCTTGTGAACAGATGCTTTTATAGGCCCCAGGTATTGGAACGTTGCTATGAGGTCCCCTCAGAGTCTCTTCTCCAGGCTGAACAAGCCCAACTCTCTCAGCCTGTCTTCATAGGAGAGGTGCTCCAGACCTCTAATAATTTCCATGGCTCCAAGAGGTACACATCCTTCCTGTTCTGGGGGCTCCAGGGCTGGACACAGTACTCCAGGTGAGGTCCCACCAGGGCAGAGTAGAGGGGCAGAATCACCTCTCTCAATCTGCTGGCCACACTTCTTTTGATGTAGCCCAGGATGCAATTGGCCTTTTGGGCTGCAATCGCTCATTGGTGGCTCATGTTCATTTATTTTGGGAAACACTAAGTAAGCCAAGGAGAAAAATAAAATCTGTTTTTGCAAAGTTCAGATACATAAAGATGACTTTCTGTACAATACTGTGTTGATTAGCACTTTATGAAAAATTACAGTAATTTTGAATACATTGAATGTTTTCCTGTTTTCTTTACTTATTAACAAAACCCTTTTTTGCATGATGAAACAAACAAACAAGCAAAAAACGAAGGACTTTTCAGAAAAAATATTTTTCCCATACCAAATTGTTCAAACCTTTTCTAATTAGAGGTTTTACAAGTATAATTCTTCTGGGAACAGAACAATGTTCAGATTTTCTGTGGTCCTGTACAAGACAGTCACAAATTATATTTTATTCTAGTCTAAAATACCTTTCATAGTTGTCATGAGTTTGATGAACAAAACTCACTGGTCAAAAAAAAAAGTGTTTAATTTCTTTTTATTTTTTCTAGTATCTGGCACAATTTCATAATGATTGTTTGTTCTTTTAGAGTAAAAATAAAACATGGTATTTTAAGATAAGAAAATATTTTCAGAATCTCTCTAAAGTATTCTATGATTTTGACCTAATAAAGCAGTTTAAAATGTTTTTGTTTATTAAAGTCTGCTTTGATTATTTGAAATTGTAGGTTAAAGATTCCTTTCACTTCTACCAGGAATGTTTGACCATCATCTGTAAATGTAGACCTACTCTGTAGCATTTATCTAATTATGACTTGCCACCTCTTTACAGTAATTGGTCAGACATTTCTTACAGTGAACTATCATGAGAACCAAAATCAGGGATTTTTTATTGTTGTTGGTTGTTTTGTTTTGTTTTGGGGGGAGGGGTTTCGCTGCTGTTTTTTTTCTTCAGGACTGAACTTTGGAAGATAATTTCAACTTTATATTAACTTTATTTCATCCAAACAAGTATATTTATTTGTCAGCATGGTGCAATTTAAATCTTGTTTATTTTTTTAATCTACCCAGATATAGTTTAACTGATTGTGTTAAAAGTAGTTTTTGTACCTTCAGATATATAAAGATTACTTTCAATACAAAGCTGTATTAAAGCTTACTTTATGAAAAATCATAGTAATTTTGAATACATAGAATGTTTTCCTGTTTTTGTCACTTATTAAGAAATTTTTTATTTGCATCCTGAAACAAACAAACAACAACCAACCAGTTTATTCCAGCAATCAGGAATAAATTATTTTATATTTTTTTTGGCAATTTCTTTGTACATATATGAAAATATAGTAAACAAAAGAAAAAGCACATATAACTACTGACATCTAACATCAAGCTTGCAAAGTGAATAAATTTTGTCTTACCCTATATAATTTCCTGCCCTTCTTCATCTTATGTCTTTTTTTTTTGTTTGTTTTCCCCAAGAAAGCTTGTTTTTAGTTTCTGTGTTCAAGCTAGCTTTTGTCCAGAAACAGTAACCCCTTGTTTGAAGAATTGCCAATTACCTTGACACTGCAGGAAGGTTTTATCATGCTATCAAATGCTGAGATGTCTTTTAAAGACACATTGAGTTAGAAAGAGAATCTTTTGAAGACTGAATTTGAGGCAGTGTATGGAAAACACATTTGGAAGGTGGTAGCAAAAGAATTGTGAAGCTGATAGGTGATAATGACTCTCATTTAGCATCTTGACAAACCCTGTTTCTTTCTCTCCATGACTCTGATCAGGAAATACTTTATTCACCAGCCTATTTCTTATTTTATTATTGAGTTACCTCTTTCCTCCTGCTTTTTCATGTTCAAAAGCCTGTTTTGCTGAAAAAAAATACAACCACTTCTACTTCAAACTTATTTCCATCATTCTCAGAAAACTATTTGTATGTATGTCTCACTTCCCAGTCACCATAAATGATTTCTGATTTCAAAAGTTAGCACTGAACTCTGTACAAATACTTCAAGTTAGAAGAAATCAATCATTCCAAATTACACAGTATTAAATACACTTTTATAAACCACTAATATTTGAAAGATATAACAACAAATATCAGGTCTTTCTTCCAAATTTCAATCTCACGTACTGCTACATTAACTTTTTCTTATTCTCTGTCCCTAAATGTCAATTACCAGAAGCTAAAATTGTATTGTCAGAAGATAAAATAGTATGTCAGGAAAAAATAACGCCCTCTCTCTCATTTTTTTTATACATCCCTTTGGAAGGGGTCCATGAGATGCTGTGTATTTGACCTAGCTTATATTTTCTAATGTTCTACCTCCACAGTGACTGGAAGAACTGAGGTATATTTTGATACTGAAACAAGTTATTTGTATCCTTTGTGTTAACCACTTAGCAACAGGCTGAACTTCACTGTAGAAAAATTGGTCAAGGTTCACATGGCTTATATAACGAATTTTGACAACCAGTTTACTGTAACTGTCAAAGTTATAGATACTGTTTCACAGAACCACATAATCTCAGAAACAGAATGGTTGAGGTTGCAAATGACCTGTGGAGGTCATCTTGTACAACCTTCCTGCTAAAGCAGTCACATACAGGAAACTGGCCAGGAATTTGGCCAGGACCATGTCCAAATAGATATCTCCAGGGAAGGAGACTTCACAACCCTTCTGGCAAACTGTGCCAGTGCTTAGTCACATTCACAGTGATAATTAATGAAGATAATTAATGAAGATATTAAACA
>VZZY01013175.1:0-20974 GCA_013400335.1 Eurystomus gularis | reverse complement strand
CACCCACCCTTTAAGTATTTCTATAATAATATAGCATGAGAGGTAGCATTGACAGTAACGTTCACAACCTGAAACCCTGACAGAGTTACAAGCAGGAGCACTGGTACTAGTCTCACAATGAGGGATTGGCCACACACCTATTCAGACATCCTGCCAAACCCCAAAGTGATTTAACTCAACAAAAATTTCATGAAAAGGCATGGTCAGGCGTGTGGGGAGGGCCCACTAGACAGTTCTGTGTTTGCCAGCTAATTTGTGTAAATCTAGTATTGTTTCTTTAAGAAAGAAAAAAAAATCCCTGTAATGTTGGTGTTCAAAATCGCAGCAGTGTCTGGACATATCTGTAGTGCAACAGCTTGCTCATTATCTTTCAAAACAAGAAGGTTTTTCTGAACAATTTCAAAACAAGGAAATTACGGAAAAATGTTAAACATGTTCTCCTGGGTTTTTTTATTTAGTTAGTTAGCCATCAGAATCTTATGGAAAGAAACTATAAATTTGTCTTTTGGATGCAGTGATTTTTATTTTTTTTTTCCCTTGTCAAATTTTGAACCTTAAAGTATATCATATATGTGTCAAGTATCTCAATTTCTAAGCAGCCAGGGGGAAAAGCAGTAGGGAATAGAGATGTTTAGTTTTTAAAAGAAAAAAGATCAAGCATAGCATTTTTAAATCTCAAAACTAGAATTTTGATACTTCATAAATAAAAGATCACTTAAATTTTAATTTAAAATATGGGATGCTTCAAAGCTTTTGAATGAAAAAGTCAGCAATTTAATACTTTGTACTTAAATATTAATTTGCAGCATACTAGGTGATGCAGTCATTTATTTTCCCTCAGAAGAACAAGTACAATAGTCTTGCAATGTGACTAAAGTGTCCTCCGAGTGATTCACTCAGTTTTGTAAATCAGTGTATTGCTGTTTTAAAGTCAATTCAGGGACATCAGTGACTTCTTGTAATGTGGCTACTAGGATTTGGGACCAGCTGTCCTAAAGCTGGGGCCTTAAAGGATGGTCACCCTTTGGGAAGGCAAATTTCATCTTGCTTTTGACTGATTCCTGCCTAGAGTGCTCCTTTTGAGCACATGGCGCTTTCAAAAAAATAGCTGTGTGTCTTGAAAGGAAGAGAAGCTTGGTTTGGAATTTAGAAATATGCAAACAGCGTGAATGCAAATGGAGAAATACTTGGTTAAAACTTCCAGTGCTTATGTATCAAGCTAGATGTGTTTTGTATTTTGAATTTTAGGAATCCGATCATGGGACACAAACTTGATTGAATGCAACTTGGATCAAGAACTGAAACTTTTTGTGTCTCGCCATTCAGCTCGATTCTCTCCTGAAGTTCGAGGTGAGTTTTTGGAAGTGTTTGACAAAGAGGGTTGGTTTGGGGTTTTTTTGTTTTGGTTTGTTTTTTTGTTTGTTTTTTAGGAGCAGAATTAATAAATACACTCTAGAATTGTATGGCCCGCTTTCATTTGTGATTCTTTGCAATTAATATTTTTTCCTTTGTTTTAACATATGACTTGAAAATTATAATTTGTTTTAACTTTCTCACAAGCTAATTTTAATCAGTCTTTTAGGTTAGCTTCATGTATATCCCCATGATTACTTCGGTAGTAATTACAGAATTTATTTTAGTTTTAAGGCCACATTAAAGTTAAGTAAAACTAACCTTTTGACTGAACAAAAGCTTGTTTGTGTAGCACCAATCTAATAGTTCCAGAGATGGAAGCTTATTGTGGTAGGTAAAGCATATACAAAAAAATAACCTGAAAGGTTAACTCTGCAGTTTGATAGAGCCAGAAATGGTGTCATGGCTGTTGCACAAGTGTAGCTCAAGCCCCGTATTTCTTCCCAAAAAGGCCTGGATTTTTCACTTTCTTGATATAAAAAACTGAGGGGTGGAGGGTCTACCTTTAGTCACAGGAACCTTGTTTGGCTTGTATGAGGAAATCAGAAATTTTCATGGCTCATCTAAATCATGATGATTTCATGGCTCTAAATCTCTTTTGCTGCCTTTTCTTCAAGCCTGTCCTTCACTTAGAGGATTCATACAATAAAGCAAAACAAAACAAAAAAATCCGTTTGGTGAAGTGTAAGCTTTTTTTTTCCTGGTTACATGGGAATCAAGTGTTTGGTAAGTTTTCTGATATCTCATTGCTTTAACACAAATGCTGAGTGACCATGGGTGAAATTAATTGTGGTTTTCATGTAAAGAGGTATTATTTTCTCAAAGGAGTAGAGGTTGCTTTCATAGATAAAATCATTGTGGCCGTGTACATATTGAGTAGTACAAGCTTGTACTGATGAGTGTTATAAGTTTAAGCTTCAGTAATGTCTCTTAAGTGTGGTGAAAAAGGGCTATGAAATGTCCTATCATTCTGCTACTACATTCCTAGGGTAAATTGCTATACACTGTTGACAAAGATCCTGATGTCTTGCTAGCATGACATAGTTGCCCTGGTGGTTTCAAATAATGTACCAAAATTTCTTGCATAAGTAATTCCTCCTCTTGCACCATAGATTATGGCAGATTTTGCCGTATCTCCCCACATATACAGAGAGTAAAACACTGCCAGAGTAAAACAGACTAACAAAACCTTTGTGATTCATTCCCCGGTTTGAAAACCAACAGAACCAATGTTCTGGGTCCGTTTAGGGGTTCAGGGCAGGTCCCCACGGAAACAGAACGTATGCTCTCCCCCCTCCCTATCCCTTAGTTCCCCCCCCAGACAGGTGGGCAAAAAGGGAGATCAGGAGTAAAAAAAAAAAGAAAAGAGACTTTGCACTGTATTGGAAGTTTAGAAAGAGAGATATATATATATATATATTGTTTAACAAGGAACAGAAAACAAGAAGGGAAGGTAGATATGGGTACAAAGATGGGGGAGCACACAATAAATACAATGTAATACAAAACCAAAGGCTGGATGGCTTCGGATTCACTAGAGGATGAGGAGTGGTGAGAACATGGCTCCTGGCCGCATGGAAGGGTCACCTCCCAGCTTCTCTTCCTCCCACGCTGGAGACCACTTCCTGCCTCCAGTATCCGGTGTGGACAGGAAGGGGGAGGGAATAACTGCTTCCCCCCTGGGACCCTCAGGGTGTCCAGCCCCTGCCTGTCCTGGTCCCAAACCTCAAACCATAACAACCAATATAGCAATACTCACTGTAAAGGTTTAGAGTGAAGATGTAGTTCCTGATTTACGTGGAAGTAAACTCAGGCCTAGAGTACATGTCTTTCATTTCATTTTAAATATCCTTAAGCCAATTCAACTTCTCAGTGATACTAGTTGCTTTGTTTTACAGAGGGGGTATTCTTATAAGTAAAATTAGCATAATTTATCTTTAAAGAATGCAACATGCAATGCAACCCATTTTTAACATGTATATATTTTACTTTAAAACTTTAGGCATCAAAAAGGTCATGTGCTTTTCCTTTAGCAAAAATATTCGAGTGTGTCTGGTAGTTTCTGCTGTCTTCTTTAGATGATACATCCTGATACCATTGCATGAATTAAAATAAAGCAAATACTCTGCTTTCATGTGATAAATAAAATAAGATTATGCACCCCTTTTTTCAACACAAAGGTTGCAGAATCCTCTAGGAATTTTTCTCTAGGAACACTATTTTTGGTTGATTTTTTTCTTGTTTGTCTAGACTTGCTTGTTTAGTCTGTCATTGTGTTGAATTACAGCTTAATTGCATGTGACTGGAATTCATCAATATCTCTATGACAAGCAGTAATGAATGTGTTTTTCACCACTGCTAAATCTTTAAACAATAAACTGCCAAAATCTGTGTTGAAAGAGCATTAAAGGAGCCTGAAACTTGGATAAAGGGAACATCCAAGAATAAAGCTAGCCTTCTTGACCAATTTCTTGTCTAAAATTTTGTGGAAAAGCGCATTTGCACCTCCAAAATCCCACTGCACAGATCAGAGAATCATTTATTTTAGTTTCTCTCTGTGTGTTGAATCTGGATGAGGCTTGTTTTTATCCTCTCTACTGTTTTGTAGGGAGAAAGGGTTTTTGAGCCACTTATTAATAAAATTTTGGAATGTTTGATTTCTGTTACAACACCCAAATACTGAATTCTGAGTGTTTAACCAATGAAATGGTCAATGTTACTAAAGAGATGATTGTAAGTATGTATGCCCTTATGGTCTCAAACTCAGAAATTCTGCAGAATTTGGGTAACTAGGTGACCTTTTGTCCAAGGAAAGTATTCATCCAAGGTGACGGAGTAGTCTCTGGGATGTAATTAAACTGCTGTTATTTCCATCCTTTGAGACTGAACTCTTTGTGTGACTTGCACATAGGGGCAGTTTACTCTTGAGGAAGGATAGTCATCTAGTGTCTGCATGGCTCCTAGTGTAGTCAGGTCTGACTGCTAACTGAAGCCTTTTTTATTATAATGTTTAATTATGATAATTGCAGTGCTGTCTTAGTACATGCTTGTATGCTTCTCAAAGGAGCTTGAGGATATTCACAGCAGCAGTGGGCTGAAGGGTAGGACTCTTTCTCCAAAATGAAGATTAGATGAAATGGGGCCAACCCTGTCACCATACCATATGCCTGTGATCTCAAAGGAGAGACATGCAAGTGAATATATCTGTCAAAGCATTCATGTTGTTTTCACTTGAGGAATTCAATGTCTAATCCTCCTCCCGGTGTAGTGAATAGCAGTGTACATATTGATACTGCAGTGAGCATGACTAGATTCCAACGCTCTTTTTGTGCTCTTTTCAAGGGAATGGATTGTCGCAGGGGTATTTGTGCACCCTATAATTGGTTGCTGGGCAGTTTATGGATGATTTTTGATTCCTGAAAAATAGGATTCAGAACGGAAACGCCAGCAGATCTTTTCTGATACCTTGTAAAGCAGCTGAGTTAGCAGACTCCTTAATAATACCAAATCCTGCAGAGATGTTGTTGTCAGGTGCTGGTGAAAAATGAGTAACAGAGCTTATTAACTGGTTGCCAAGACAACAGGCAACATGACTTAAAATGGGTACTCCAGTGCTTGCCTCTGTTTTCTTTGTCATGTATGGATACAACATCCATCTTATGTTAACATCACAAGGACATAAAATTCAAACAATGAACTTAATATGTACGTGCTGGAAAAGGAACTGTGTGTATGTGGTAGTGAGGCAGAGCAGGCAGAGCAAGTGGAGTCTTGGCAAGAGCTCTGTTGAAATTGCAGCTGTACCCAACAATCTTTTATTAATTTTTTTAAAAAAAAGTTTCAGCTGCATTAAGCAGCTTCACAAAAGATCAAGTAAGTGGGTTTTGGGGTAGGGGTGGGGGAGGGCCCTTCTGCAAGACTTCCACACCTGCCATTTTGTCCCTTTTGCTTCCATCTGGGGACATTTGACTGTTGCATTGGTGCATATTCAAGCCCTTGTCTAGATGAAATCCATCTTATTTAAATAGCTGTTCAGTAGCTGGTCACTCCTAACCTGCTAAGAAATAATGTTCAAGGAATGCACTTTCGCTGCTTTGTCCTGTTTTGATGAAGAACCTGTATCTGTGGAAGGTATGTTTCATATCCAAGCAATACCAGAGGGTCTCCTTTTGCCCATATGTTGGCAATTGGTGACTCTACTGGTTTAAGTGAGTCCTTCCTTACCTGGGCCCAAGTCTTTATTTTTGCCAGCCTGCCTGTAGCCACTTGGGGCCTTGGCAAAGTGCAAGTCCTGTTTGGTGTCCCATCAGCAGCAGCCGTGGGCTTAACTCGTTCAGGTTTCCTAAAGAAGGTCACTATTCTCTGAAACTGTCATTATCCCAAAAAGCCTTAACAGCTCTGAAAGTTACTGTTTAGGACTGTTTGTAACCTGTAGAAAATTTTTGGATCTGGGAATTTTGGTCATCAATGCCCACACCTCCATGCTGTGCCAAAGAGGTGTATAGTTCCATTGCCTATGTCAAAGCAGATCTAAATCCCATTAATAGCACACCTAGTAGCTTGCAATGTGAGCTTGTGGAGTGGCTGATAAAATCCTAAAGGGGTGTTTTTTGTGCTGCCTTA
Source organism: Eurystomus gularis (assembly GCA_013400335.1). Lineage (NCBI taxonomy): Eukaryota > Metazoa > Chordata > Aves > Coraciiformes > Coraciidae > Eurystomus > Eurystomus gularis. Next base: position 14,938 of record VZZY01013175.1, on the reverse strand, counting down.
CTGAAAATTGCAGTTTGTCAAAATTTGTCAAATAAGGGGACATAGGTACTTGAGTAAAACCTATCGCTTAAAATGAAAAAGAGCCAAGAAGTCAAGACCATATTTCTCATCTGGTATGGGAGAACCATCACTAAGTGCCTAGGAATAATTTTGCTTAAAATCTCAAGTAGTAATGGTGTGCACATTTAGGGACAGCCTATAAATGTGATTCTTGCTTGAGCTGTTAGAGACTGTGATAGCTGGAATAGCTATCAAGTGGAGTCATTTTAGCTCATTATATGTTTGGAAAGATTGATTGTAGTTGGCTGCCAGGCTTGTTTTTTGTCTTGAATTATTTGTGCCTTGGAAGAAAGAAAATGGAGGCAGAACAGGACTTGAATGGGGAATAGAGCTGACTCACGCTGCTGCAGCTGTGAATGGTGTCCCTGCAGGGTCTTGCTGCCCGTGGTCCAGGGCTGCAGTGATGGGGTTGCCCAGCCAGGGAGCCTCACAGGGGCAATCAGCAGGGTGGCATGCACAGTGCTCTCATCCACTTGTGAGCTTTTTTTATGGGGGATGCTCCGATTTTGGTGGCTCATGAGAGGATTACAGGGTAACAGCCTCTATGTTCAGATACATGATTCATCAAAGCCTTCTTTTCTGAACTACTAATCAAATCCTGGAGATGACTTTTTGTTGTTTTTTTGTTTTCAGTTTATAAATTGTTGCATTTATGTGACAATCATTCTGGCATTGACTTCCATTTTTTGTTTCTTTAGGAATGATCTCAAAGAAAATTAGCATCAATTTACATTACTGCCAAAACACCAGTACCTGCTGATGCTAGGCTGTTAGCCTAGTACGAATGACTGAGAGGATATTTTTATATGCCTTTTATCACCAATACAAAGCATGAGTTTGGTGGCTTGGAATAGCCCATATTTTGTGGGAACAGTTTTTTGACCTGTGTGAAGCGGTTACCAGGCCATGGGTTTAAGTTAGTTGTGAATAATGATAGAATTTTAACTCCAATATGAATTTTGAAGCCCCATGCCTCTTTATTAGATGGATAATTCAGCATACCTAAAAGTATATTCACAGGAGTTATTTTGTTAAGGTTTGTTTAACAAAGAATTATATAATTGTAATTCTTAATTTGTTCTTTATGAGAATCTTTCTTTCCTAACATTTTGTCTTTGTGCATTGTCTGAAGCTGAAGGCTTAAAGAATATTTTTGACCCTTGCCCAGTATCGTTTACAGATGACCCCATTCTCATCTCTTCCATCATGGATTTATAATAAATGTGTAATCAAAATATCATTGCCACTTTAAAAATCTAGTTTCTAGTTGTCATGAGCCACATTTTCTCCGGGTATCTGTTTCTCTTTCTTTTTGTTAAGACTTACTTTTTTTGCCTGGATTTCCTGTTACTTTCTGGTACAGTTTATCAGTCACTTGAGAGAAATATTAAATGTGTGTAATTGGACATTATAATGATAAAAGACTTGATCCAAAGCCCACTGAAATAATTAGGTTTGACTTTTGATTAGAGGAAATACTACCTAGTATTTTTGAAGGTAGAACAAGGACCAAATCAGCACATAATAAAGGAGAAAGTGAACATTTTAATCTTTTCCTTGCCAGATAAAAATGGTGCTTTATTTGCAGTGAGTTGCCTACCACCTGCTGTATTCAGTAATAGGTCTAGACTCAGAGAAGAAGAGTTGAGACTCTCCTTGTCTCTAGATTAAGTGGAATAGGGAGCATGTGTTCATCTCTGTTGCCAGCTCTAGGAGGGAAGTTGCCAGTGTGGCTGCTGGTATCAGCTTTGCAACAGCATGAGGAGCTCCAGCTGTCATCTACCTTGTAGAGACAAATGCAAGAGCTGCATTAGTGCTGGCCACAGATCCAGTGCGCCTGTCTGTAGTCTGCTGAGGGTGTCCCATAGTGCCTCACAGCTCCTACAAGTAGGTAGGGAATATACACACTTTAGTCAGTAATAGTTACAAATAGAAAGCTGGATAGTTGTGTTACAGAGGCCTGTGCTTTTGTATCAAACCTGCAGGTCGTCCCACCAAAAAGACACGATAATTACTTTTGGCTTGTAGTCACTGGTGGCAACCTGTTCCTAGAGCCCAGAAGAAAAGCCAGCGCTTCTTGTGACCTGGGTTTGCACTCTGTATATGCAGCATAAACTCGTAAATGTAAGGACGTGACTCCTCTGGTTCGTGGCTTTTCTACTGGTTGGAAGTAGTCTGTTTATGATTCAAAACTAGTTGCTGATACAAGACTAAGTTTAAAAAAAAAAGTATTAAAATAATAACTAATTAAGAAACAAATTTGTGTGAATTTCAGTATTATTTTGGTATTGCAACTTAATGTACTTTCGTACTTGTGAGCTTGTCTGTAGTGGTGAGATGAGTCACTATCCTGTGTCCCCATCTCCTGCATAGCCGTATGTGGGAAATTCTGTCCATCAGAACTCTGGGAAGCTTGGAATTTTATTTAAAACAAACAAATAAAACCCCACCAAAAAACTCCACAAAAAACCCCTCTTCCAATGAGATAAGCCATATTCTCAGGCTCTGTAATCTCCTAGTGATTCTAACGAGCTATGAACTATGAGCTAAGTCAATTCCCTCCTGCCAAAGGCAGCCTTTGGAAGCTGTCTCAGTTTTATGGCAGTTCTGTAGATCTTCTGGAGAAAAGACTGATTGCAGCTTTGGCTCCCATGTCCTGGACAAATAACCTTTTCTAGGTCCTGTAAGCTCTCTATGGTGGACTGAGTTCATCACTACTACTCCTGGGAGACTAGAAAGAGCAAAAGCAAGAAAACTCATGGGTCAAGATAAAGGTGGTTTAATAGGTGAAGGAAAGAGATAAAAAACAAGCAGCAAAGCAAAGGAGGTTATTCCCACCTCACACAGGCAGACTAATGACCAGCCAGTCTCTGAACAACAGCCACCTTGGAAACTAAAACCCCCACATTCTTCCTCTACTCCAGCTTTTGTTGCTGAGCATGATATTATATGGTATGGATCATCCCTTTGGCCAGCTTGTGTTAGCTTTGTCTCCTCCCAGACTCTTGTCCACCCCCAGCCTACTCAGTGGTGGGCAGAGTGGAGCAAAATAAAGCCTTGATGCTGTGTACACCAAAACATTGGTGTAATATCAACGCTGTTCTAGACACAAATACAAAATACAGCACTTTACTGGCTGATGTGAAGAAAGTTAAGTCCATCCCAGTCAGAGCCAATAAAGTCTTCTAGAAACAGAGTATCCATTGACAAGAGCAGGACTCCACTCTGGGATGAGTCCTTTCAAAAGACCATCAAGAAAGGACCTAAGTTTCCTGGATCACTGTTAAGTATGAGGAAATTGGCATCAGGAAAACTGTCATGGGCAGATGGGATAGACAAGACAGACTAGAAAAATATTAAAATAGGGAGGAGAAAAACCTTGCTTTCATCTCTTTGTGTTCAAGTCATGGTTTTTTGCTGGCACCATTGTTGAACTTTTGGAAAAAAAATATGGGATAGGTCTGAGAGGTCTCTAAGAAGACAACCCAACTAGAGAGGTCTTGCGTCTGATCTTGAGGCATTGAAACATCCATCATACATCCTGGCATAGGTATTGTGGCCATCCAGCATGCTTTCTTAACCTCAGGCTGCATCCTGAAGTTTTCTTGGTCTTCTAGAACCTGCATGGAGTTTAGACAAACTGAAAAAAAAAAAGTATTTTTTTCTATGTGACCAGTATTTTAAACAGATATAGAAGGCAATGCCTTGAAGAGTGTCCCTGGATAGGATTTAATGCTTGTCACAAGCTAATAATTTAATGGCATTACTCATGATCATTTGTCTAACATTACTGAATTTTTCAAACTTATCATTACTAGCTGCAAAGCTCAGATTCTAAAAGTTCATTAGACTTGGCAGATTTAAATATTTTTCAATGCTAATCAGGTTTTTGTACATTTAACATTTCCCAACAACTTAATAAATTTCAATCTTTCTGTCCACTCTTTCAAATTGTATTCCAGACTGCCATTCTTTTTACATTTCTACTATACATAAAAAAGCTTGAAATGATCGTTTGTTTGGTTTTTTTGTGTCCTGCAATGTGAATTGCTGGACCAAATGTGAAACATACTACTTTTCAACATAACACATGGAAGACATGGAATTAACCAATAAAATCCAAGTGGATATATTGTGTTATTTAAGTGACTCTTTAAAATTAACAATGGACTCCTTTAATTATAGAAATGTCTATGCATAAATGGTTTGGCTTCAGCAATTGTATTCCTAAGAGTCTGTAGTGGGAATAGTTGTTCTGGACCTACAAACACTCTATACCTATTAAAGTCTGTAATTACAACAAGAATTACAATTTGTCTTCAGCTTTGGTGGGATAATGTCATTGTATGTCAAGAAGGGGATTATTATGTGGAAGGAGACCTTGCCAACATTCTCATTTTGTGTTGAACAGGAGAGTCTGATAGTATTAATCTGTACGAGGAGCTGTTGAGTGGGGGAAACCCATTTACTGGGGTATGCTAATGGATGTGGGTCCTCCACAACCATTTATAGACATTAATCACAGGAAAGAGGAGATGGAAAGCATTCAAATTTCCTTAAACAGCAAAGACTTACTATTCTGTCTGTTGAACAGTGTAATTTGGTCACGCATTAGAGCCATACTTACTTAAAAATTTATAGTTCAGACTTGTGAATTATTTAATAGCCTGTATGCTCCCTTTGTAATGAAATTATTTTAAACTGAAAGCAAGTTCTAGGCCAAGGAATCAATTTCTTGCAGGAAATCTGGAAGAAGCAGTGATTTACTTTATTTTACAGGTGTCTAGTTCTTTGATTTTCATACAGCAGGTTATGTATTTGCAGAGTTGATGCTCCTCTAGCTTTCAGTCCATTCCTAACTTGAGTCTTTTTCCCTGCTGATGTTGGAGACAGCTGGGCATCTGTGAAATTACCTGTGTCCTCCACTGCTTTTCAGGCCTTCCTAGAGTGCTCTGTGAATCAAATGAGTTTTTAACAGAGTGCCTGCTGCTTTCCAGGGGGGTAGCAGTTAGTGTGGTATGTTCAGTGCAGGGCAATGTTCCAGTCCTGGCGTGGTGACACTTTCTCCCTTCTTGTATTGACTTGGAGTCATAAAAAAGCAGGAATGACTTTAAAAGAAAAGGCCACTCTAAAAGCTTTCTTTCGCTGTTGGTGGTGCAAGGCAGTCCTATGTACAGCTACCCTACCACTTCCAGATGACTTGGTATTTCTACCAAAGACAGTACAAGCCCATGCAGGTGCAGACCTAGACTCCTGTCCCTGAGAGCAGAATGATCTCATCAGTGATGGGCCTCTCAGAAGACCAGCAGGAGGGTCTCATCATGTCAGTATTTAGCTCTGCCACAGCTCTGAGTTGGCAGGGCTCTACTGCCATGTTTCAGAGACACCTTTGGTGTATCTGCAAGGGCAGTTTTTGCATGGACAAAGCATAGATCAAAGCTTTATTCTGTGATGCTGATGTCCAAAACTATTTTTCCCATTTTCCTGATTTACTTTCTTATTTCTTCAGCTTATTTTAAATGTATTCTTTTCCTTTTTGCTTTCCTAAAATGAGTGAAATGCTGAGTTGTGATATTAGCAGATGTGTTAAAGACTACAGAGAAGCTTGTGTTTATCCCAGATGACACACATATTTTTTCCTTTCTCCATTCTGTTCCTCCTACAGTCTTCCTATGTGTCACAGCAGGTCATGGTAATTTAGTGCTAAAATGCGAATGGCATCTTGTCAGTACTGGCACTATCAGGCCTGCTGTCTTTCTTGGATCCACACCACAGCTAACCACAAAGGAATGTTGAATTTTAAGAGACAAATTTAGAAAAAGCTGTGGTCAGGGATGTCTCTGCTCACATATGATGTTTTGTAGTTTTTCCTCCTACTTCTGGCTTCCCTCTGCTATTAAATGTATTGGAGGCTACTTTTCAAACTTCCAAGTTTTTTGCTAGTCTTCCGTTTGAGCAGATTGCTGTCTCTTTGTCAGTGGTTGTTACCTTAATCTGGGCAATGATCAAATTAGACTTAGACCAAAGTCCGTGCTGAGCCCCACCAAATATTACTCCCTGTACTATTCCATATCTGTGACTTACTTGCAGAGATGGGACACTCTGGGAGTATCAGACCAGCTGTTTTTCGTCAGATAGTCTAGGTAGCCTGCTTGATGGCTACATGAGGACTGGATGCAATACAAAATCTCATCAATAATCACTGGCAAAAAAAAAAAAGGGAAGATGTTTTCGAAACAGCGAAGATGTAGCTTATATGGATCTGCCTGGCCATAGTACTATTATAAGAGTTAATAGGACAGACACTCTCGACTGAGATGACTATTTGTGATCGAATCACAAATTGGCCTCATAAAGCTTGGAATGATGGTTGCTATAGCTGACGGCACAATAAACAGATTTACTGCTGAGTTTGGTGCTTTTTCAGATTATAGTGTCAAAGTTTAGACGCTGAATATTCTCGCCAAGTATTTAAAGAACTCAAGAGTAATTTTTGAGATCCTGTGAAATAAGAGGAAGCATAGTAAAGTACAAGCAATCTTAGCCTTTCAGCTCTGTTCATATTTTCTCATTATCTCTGATGTCTTTTAAATTGTTACTGTTTTCAAATTTTATCTTTTTCTGGTACAAAATTAATTTGTAATAATATACTTCAGGTTCAAAACTGATTCCAGCCAAAGCTTCTACATAAAATTCAGCGTCGTATCATGCAGTTACAACTACTTGATTTAAAAAAACTTAAAATGAGCAATTAAAAAAAAAACAACACCTAAACCGAAACAAACTAATGACCCACATCATGTTTTCTTACCCTTTCCCTTTTTCGGAAATCACTTACCATAGAAATACACTCCTTTGTTCTTTTTGGCCAGCAGATGGCATTTTCAATGCCCACGCTCACTGCCACACAGTAACCAAGCACATGCTAAAGTCAGTATGAATACTTCTATACTGGTTTTGGGTTGTAGTACTTAAAGTGAGACTTACGTCTCTAGTTTGCTCTGAGATCTTGCTTGGAGTTTAAATTTCAGACAGTTGAGCTCTGTTGACTGTGAAGGACAAAGCCCTCGATGTGAAATGAGCTCAGCAAACTTCTGACGTCTCATAGTCAATAGAGGAAAAACAGAGTTTAGCTCATGCAGGGCAAGAGCTCTCTCCGTTTGAAGAGCACAGATAGTGATCATTTATGAAAATGCTTAACACTGCATTAACCATGCAGAGCCAGTAGGGAGAAGAGCAAGACATTAGACAGACAGCTATATTTGTGAATAAATTAACACATGCTTTAGACACAGCCAAGGAAATCAACCTTACAGATCATATATTCTCTGTATTTTCAAGATGTCTCTAAGAGACCTGAGCTTCCCCTGTTTTGAAGCTGCAAGATAAACACACCAAGACGTATAGTGGTGCCTTCTCTCTCATGCTGAATTTAGAGCACAGTATAGAATAAAAATACCTGGGACCTAAGCAAGTAGACTGACTTACTTGTCAAGTTTAGTGTATCTCAGGTTTTTTCCCCTGTCTTAGTCTGTGCTAGGACTGTCTGTTAGGAATATAGGAATACAGTAGCATGTAGTTTGACAAATCATTTCAGTATTATCTGCCTAAAAATACTTGTTCATGCAAGTTAAATCCCAGTGTGGTCTTTGGAATTTCTTGGGGGTGGAAAAAAAGATGGCTTTCTAAGTGACTGTAAAACTCCTGGTATATCCTAAATCAAGAAACCTGAAATCTAGTCCTTAACTTTGCCCTTCAACTACATAAAGAGTGACTGTGGCTGTCACAGTCAAATGCTGTGGACAATCTTTGATCTGGATTATTCAGTTGCAAGAATATAAGACACTTAATTTTTTGTCTTGTCTCAGCTTCCCATTGAGGACTGCTCTGCCAAGTGTGCCAGTAGGGAATCTCATGTCTGATTTATGCAGTGTGGCCTTCATTAGAATTCAAAATGAGGCCACCAACTCTCTTCAGATAAGCTACCAGACAGATGTTAGAAAGTAATCACTACAGGGATCACTCGATTTGAAAATAACACTAAAGATGAAAAGCTGAGATTAGCCATTCATCAATTTGTGTAACCACTTCAGATTTCTGAGTTGTATTTTAAAAGTGAGGACCATTTTATGAAACTGAACACCTGCAGACACCTACATGGGCAAAACCTTTTGATATATGCAAATACCAGTAAATGGACATTCTAATACTTTTCAGCTGATTTAATTGTGCACAAAGTAGAGGATGCTCAGTGGGACCCCATTATATGTTAGGACAGCATTGGAGTGCTGGTGAAGAATTGCAATTTGTAGATCCCATCTACAGACGGTTGGATGGAAACGACTGTGGGGACCTGGTCTGTTACATGGTTCCACATGAAATGCAGCCCTGCTTGGTTGCTGTGGCACCACTTGAAATAAAGCCTACCAATTCTCTCCTATGGTTTCCTTATGAGTCTGGGCAGTGATGGAGTTGGCAATAAATCAGCTGACTTTCACTGAACCTAAACCTCTGCAGGAAGTTGAGTGGCTGTGCAAAGTGGAAGCCAAGCTGGTGAAATACTGTCTGCCATCTGTAACAAAGCTCCGTGTCAAGTGGGAGTGAAATGCTTTTAAGCGCTACCGCGTGTCTGTGGAAATATATGCTTTATGATTACTAAAATATTGTTGTCAGTCCTAAATGCAGGAATTCTTACAGGGTAAAAGTTAAAAGTAAATGATACTTTGATTACCCCTCTGAGTTTGGCTTAGTGACTGACACAACCTTCAAATCCTGGGGGAAAAGAAGTGACAAGGAGTAGCCTTTTGCCTTTTGTCACCTCTGCCATGCCATCCCCACCTCTGCGCGGCTGCTTATCTCACAACTGAGGGTTAATTAGAAGACTTTGAGGCTGAAGTTGTGGAAGGGAATTTAAATTGCATCTGTATGGATTATGATCTGGTGGAGCTCATTAGCATGCAGGCGGAGTTCCTGTGCTTCTCTTCCCAGAGCTCTGACTTCCAGGCGTTTCCACTCACTGGCCCATCTCTTGTGCCTTATGGGCTTGGCCTGCATTTTCATATTAGCACAGTTTAATTAGGCAAGGAGAGATTGCTGTCTCCGGAATGATCTACAGATATGATAGATCAATATTTGTTACAAAGATTCTTTCAAATAAATGTCTGCTCGGTTAGACAGGTTGCTCATTCAGAGGCCCTAGAGCCATTTAAGAAACAATTAAATCCTCTCTAGTGTGAAGCAGAATATTAAAAAGGATTAAGACTGACAGACTGTGTATTCTCTCTGTTTTTGACAGTGTTCCTGTGCCTTGCAATTCTCATCTGATGCGTAGATTTGATAGAGTGAGTTGGGTTCAGGAACCACTGCCTATCCCTTGCAGCACTGCAGAACACAAGGGATGATGTAAAATGGGTCAAAACATTGGCTAAGAATTGTCAAGCCCAAACAGAAATATGTAGTTATATGTAATTGTAGAGGAATATACAACCGCTGTGCTGGGAAGATCTTTCCATAGCTTAATCCTGTAAAATTTATCCTGGTTATCCAAATTTGATGTGAAAAGTGAATATGAAGTGGTACAGTCTTCTAATCATTCATGGGTTTATGAGTGAGGATTCACTAAGGACCTGGAACAGAAACTAAAAATCAAAACTTTTCGACAGAAGAAGTCAAGGTGAAAGACGTTGTGGTATCAAGCAATAAGAAATTATGTAATTTGTACAGAAAAAAACATTTCCCTTTCTAAATTTTGTGCAATTTGGATTTATTTACATTATTGAGTTTGCTAGTCATGTTATTGTGCATATTCATTATATAGGTCTTTAATATTTGTAGAACTGTAGCTGTCTCCAAAAAATGCAGTATGGACAACAGTCACTGAATTAAAGGTACAAATACAGCTGATTTGACTAGTTCAGCATAAATGAGCCTCCCTTTTCTTTGTTGGAGTCTTCAAATATTAAACTGAATTTATAGCAAGAACAGTCTTCTATCCCAAATTGCTGCTTTTGGAAATCAATCAGAATTTTGCTCTTGATCCCAGTAAAGGCAGGATCAACCCCAACATTATCTATTATTGCTGTTCTCCATACATAAGTATTTTTTTCTTAAGTTAAGAAAGAATATGTGTGCATTTGCACAACTTAGAAGTATCATCAGGCATAGGTCAGTTAACATCTAGTAACAGTTGTCTTTTTAGTGTAACTCCTTTAGAAAATTAAGTGTGCCAGACTTAAAATGGATTGTGGTTCACGTGGAAAAAAACAAAAATCGTTCAACTGCCTATCATGCAAGACAGTGGAAGCTTCCAATGGAAATCTAATGGCAATCTTTACATTGCTTTGTCAGGAGAAAATATTAAAACTTGTAGGATTTCTCTTCCCCTAAAGAGAGAAAATACATAAAATATGGAGTTATTTTAATATGGGGTGGGGGAGGATGCAACTATATTAATATCATGTTCCTTAACCATCTCACTGTGTGGGTTTTTTCAAATTGTGATGATTCTAAAAGTGTACTTCAGTTGTATTCATTTAGTATTGGGTGATTTAAATGTCTCACCAACGCCGACACTTTGTCATTCTAATGAAGTACAATTCATGAGTGTCTGTAATTACACAGCCTGTGTGCAATCAGCAAGATTTCTAAATGGAGTGTACCACATCTAAAATAACATTTTCTTCATTGCATAGTCTAATTTCACCTGACATTTTGCCAGCCAGGGCACAGGCTTTCTGCAGGAAGCAGCAGAGTATCTCTGGTCTCCTTTAGACAAAAGAAAGTAGAAAATTAAGTTATTATAAATCTACTTCTAATTATGTTAATGAAATATCACATCATGTAGATTGACCTGCTGTATATCTTAGATATTTCTTTTATTATTTTAGTAATTTACTGTATTTGTTATGCATGAAAAATGCTTTTGATAAGCAATGTTGATCATACTTGTCAATATACCAATGCCTACAGTGATTGCTCGTAAACATATGTCTTCAGAACATACAATGTTATGGGTTGGTAATGTGCACGACAGTAGCTGAAGACACTAATTGATTTAATCAGAGTTAGTTTACCTGCTACCAAACTATAGGAGGATGGATGCTGCCACTGGAAGGGACTGTAGCATTTAACTTGCAGCTATGGTTTTAGTGAAAAAATCAGTTCCACCAGCGTGTTTTGGAAACACTGGTAATCCAGAATGCCTTTTCTCCATTATAAAGGCAATAGGTATTTACTACCTTGTTTAGGTCAATTTATTATGAAGCAGCATGACACTTTGTAGTGTGAATCTTAATAATGCCCAGAGGCATTCACGTGAAAATTGCTTATTTAATTTTCACTGGATTACTTTTCTCATTTAAACAACAATAATAATGTAAAGCTAAGCACAGAACTCCAACAGTTTGCAAGGCTCCTTTCCCAATATTCTCACTCTGATTTTAAAAGATAAATCTTTTAAAATACAGCTTCAGATTTCAAAGAGAAGTGTATTTAAAAAAAAAAAAATTTTTTTTTTTCTCTTATGTGGAAAGCTGGATATTTGTTAGTAGTTCTCTTAGTTCAGCCAAAGCAGCTTGCTTGTCACCAAAGGATACAGGCCATTTTTTAAGGCAAAACTTGTGCCAACCCAGCTGATTGAAAGAAAATGGGTGATAAACACAACTCGTACTAGGTCAGTGCTTTCCATTGTCAAAAAAAGAGGCCCGATACAACACTTCAGTCTATGTGGCTGGAAACCAGACACTTAAAAGATGTACTTTGTCATTGAGATGAGTATTGCTAATGGAATTGCCTGTGAGAGTGTTGTCTGCCAGATGATGAATAGATCAGCACTAGCACAGCCTCTCAGAGGCTGCAGATACCATCCTCCAAGGCAAAGGAGGAGTGATGTGTTAGTGACAGCAGCTCTCAGGTGAGGAACAATAGAGCTGAGGAATATAAAGGGGAAGATCAGTGATAAACAGGCAGACTGGATGGCTTTCACTCACCTTGTATGAGATCTCTGGATGTCGCTCATGGCTATAAAAGAATAAATGGCAGAAATCCACTGTTGTTGTATCGTTCACTAATACATGGGCTGAAAGAATATCTTTCAGTTCCACTAGATTTACTTATGTTCAGATCTCCAATATTTTCAAGTCAAAATGCTATCAAGAACAGTTTTGGTGTTTTTTTTTTGACGGGTGCAGTTAGGAGAAGCCCTGAAGAGAGAGATGGGGAGTTTTTGCTTTCTTTTCTGCCCCCATGCTGTTCCCAGCAAAATGCCCCCAATTATCACCCCGTGAGGCACAGGCTGTGGTCTGCTGAGACCTCTGCAGTACCTGGTCATTTAACTTCTGCTGGGCTTAAGCATTTGATGAGAATGGCCAACCACCTAAGATAGATGTCCACCTACCCTGCAGCCAGTCCTAGAAGAGAATTGGGCTAATGCTGACTGAGAAGAGGAGAATCAGGTGATGAGGGAGACTAGAGATAATTTTCTTTACCTTGGTATTACTCAGAGACTCACTGACTCCTCTTTGTTCCCACTAAGGGAAATCTTTGGTTGGTTATATCAAACTGCAATACAAGTGGTATTGTCTTCATTGTACTGTTATTTCAAAAAGCTATTAAAAAAATATTGAATCTAGATCTTTAAAAAGCCTGTTATTTCCCTTATATCAGCCCAAGGGAAATCTTGCTATTTCCAAAGTAAGTTTTTCCCTGGAGGAAATTTATTAATAGCCTATACTGGAATTCAGACCTGGATATTGCTTTTGTGTTCCCAGGGAAGAAAATGAGTGCAGCACACACTCAAGGAGAATTTGTATACAGCCTAAACTATCAGAGTTTTACTAGATGGCTGGCTTTTCACTAGACAGATAACTTGTTCAGACCAGTCATCAGTATAATAGTATTCAAGGATAGAGATAATTCAATACTGTGTTTCTTTATAGTTGGGGTATTTCTGTTACCCCATTCCTTTGCTGACAGCTCCATACTACTGTACTAACCTGATAATTGGGGATAAAGTGCAGGAAATCTTGACATGTTCACATACTTCAGAACTTTAAAAGGTCAGTTTAATTACAAAGCAATCTGCATTTGTTAACAAGGTAATAAAATGCAGAAACAGTGAATAAGTCCCCAAGTGGGAGACCATACACGCTACTACTAATCTTGCACAGGAATGCTTACTCTGCATAAATGGTTAGCAGTTTATATGTGTGTGTAGAATTTGGGTAAACAATGTAAAAGCCAAAGTTGACACAAGATGCTTTGAAAAATTATTTTAGTATTAATTTTTCTTTCCCTTCCTCTTTACTGAAACATAAGAAGTGGGAAGCCAAGCCTTCCCTTTGTGCCTCTCTTAAACAGATTTCCATTCTGAATTTCTGTAGAAAAAAAGCTGAGAAAATTGTCATTAATATCAGAAGGTATAGCCTCAGTATAGTCCCTGTATTATCAATATGACTAGTCATTGCTGCTACGAGCTGTTATATCTGCAGATAACTCTGCTGATGTCACATTGATTATATGGCCCATATTGTTATGTGGGCCACAGCGTAGTTCACACTAACAGAGATGAAAACATACAGTGCAGTTGATTCCCCTCATGGAGCACACAGGTGTGCCCTTGTTCTAGATGCAGGAACTGGGGAACCTGGGGCCCTATGGTGTGTGCTTGTCCTTTAGGAAACCATTGGTACTTCCAGACTGTCAAGTCCTTCTCCTGGCAGCTGCCAACCCAGTTCCTCTCCTGTGGAGAAGGATCCCCTGTCTGCAGTGCTCTCAGTCTGTGTTAACCTTTCTCAACCTTTCTCAAGCTTTCTCAGCACTCTGTGGATGGACTCTGTCATGTGTTTCTTATGTTACTCCACTTCCTTTGTGGGTTTCCCATCTTGTTAGACTCTAAGCCTGTCAGCATAAAAAATATATAATTTTCATAAAATAAATGACCACAAGATTATTATAAAGGCCAGAACTAGATGATCCACAGGAAAATTTTAAGCTGAGGGAGAAAATCTTAAATGAGAGTTTGTTTGGGTTTTTTTATTTGTAGAAGAAAAAGAAACAATTTGGGCACTAGAAATGTAACTAAAATCCAATGTTTAGTGAACTTTCATTACTTATTTTAAAATAGTACAATAGACTTGTATCTTCCTGTGCTTTTTTCTAAGGGAAGCAAATGACAATAGTCAAATTATAAACCACTCAAAACCAGTAGTTTATGACAAAAACCCTGGAAATGCCTGCTTTTACCTATACTCCTGGGCCATTCCTCTGATGCAATTGCAACCTAGCTTTTACAGGTATACGACAAAGGATCTTATACTGTCAGATGAATTCTGAGTAGAAATACACCCAGATCCCCAAGAGGAAATACAAGAAAACAATTTTTTGTTAGGAAATTGCATTATGGTTGTATCTCATTCTGTCAGCTTCCTTTGCTAGTCCACTTCATATATATTGCCATGAATCTGGACATTTTCTTACATTTGTTCCTGCGCCACAAAGTAGAGATGGCAGCTCATGATAGATCTGTGTGCAAGTCTAACTAACACTATTTGATATATAAAAGATAGCCCAGATTTTTCAGAATAATCATGCACGAATATAACAGTGCAAGAAACTCCAGCCTTGTTTCAAGAGAATGCTTAATGAGTTCTTAAATCTTTCCATGACTAGGAACGTGCTGAAGTGTAAGCCTTAGATTTTAGCCTTAAGCTGTAATGTTCAAAGCCACAAGGGTATGCAGGAAGATCTCTTTTCCACACATCGAGTCCCTAAGCTTTAAGGGACAGAACTTTTATGTTTTTTCCATTTCTGCCAAGTGACCAATCTGAAGTTAATAACCATACTAGTGTAATTGTTAACTTTTCCACCAGGCAGCTTTCCT
>VZZY01013173.1:15048-25404 GCA_013400335.1 Eurystomus gularis | reverse complement strand
CGCCGGGCACAGGCCACCGACAGCCCCCGGGGTCTGCCCCCAGCGCCCCGCCGCTGCGGACCGCGGGCGGCCGGCAGCTCGGGGGCTCTAGCCCCTTTGCACCTTTGAAGCCGCGCTAACTGGAGGAATAGAGGCAAAAGTTAGTACGAAGGTGGCGGGGAGGCCGAGGAGAGTCCTCGGGTGGCGTGCGGGATGTGAGGGATACAGCACGCCTGAAAATAACGGGGAGGAGAGAGGGGGAAGGGAGAAAGGGGAAGGCGAACACGACCGTATCAAATACTTCCTACCGGCGGTCGCAGGGCTCGCTGCGAGCATCCCTCCCCGTGGGGGAGCGGTTTCCAAACCAGGGGTTTAAGTCCGTCGGTTTGGTATGCCTCGCCTCGGATTTTTCTGTTCCACGAGAAATGGCAAGCGCCTTCGCGGGAGTAACTCGCAAAGCCTGGCGCAGGAAGGAGAGGGGGCACCCGGGCACTTCTGCGTTGCTAAAACTGACACTGTTAACGGTATTTGCAGCTCTGAGGGAAAAGAGGCAACCGCCCTGACCTTAGGTAATTGAAATTTGATGGTTAAACTAATTGCGCTCTTATTCTAAGGGAAAAAAGATACTTATTGAACGTCAGCTCATCTGGTACATTCGCAGTTAGAAGCGAACTTTTCGTTGGGTTTTGGTTTGGTTTTTTTTTTTTCCTTTCCTGTTCAGGAAGATCTATGAACACATAGAAATATTTACCGCACACTTCGAGAATATAATTGCTGAGTGGGTAATCTTATCTGCGCATAGGGGAAAATACATATAATATATCTAGCGTAAATAAGATACGGTTTAGGTCTTGCCCTCCTAAAGATGTTACATTAACAGTTACCCGGGTTTAAATTCAGATTATTGTCTTTTGCAGTTCTATAGATAACGGATACATGCAATAAAATTCTATTTGAATATATATATTCTACCTAACAAGACACACATCGTATCGATTTATATTTTATCCACACACACGCACGCACATTGCAAGCGGCTTGTAATGTGTTAGAACGTTTCCAGCACTTGGGTGTACTGGGGTACTTATCTAAACAATCACTCATTTCCTCGTCCTATCGAATGTCTAATTTGTAAAGAGAGTTAAAACACATTTACTTACTCATTTCCAATAGCACATCTATGGAACTCTTTAACCGGGATAATAGATAAGTTTCTCTATTTGCCCTGCATGGAGAGGAAACGCGGTTACACACACGCACACAGAGACAGCCGCAACTGTTCAACGACACACATTTGACAGGCAAGGGGACATTGTTTTATTTATGTCTTTTTTTTTTTAAAGACAAGAAACACCCTAAAACCCCGCAGCGACCCTTGTTGTAGAAGAATAAAGCTCCCACCTACACGACTGTAAAAAACGAAAGGCTGCCAAAGCCCACCACGAGCAGAGAGCGGTTTCTCGGCGTAAAGACATACAAGCACACGTACAGACACAGACGTACAAATACCTGCCGGCCAGCGCCAGATGAATTACACTGGGTTATCATAAATATTATCCTCGGCATACATCCTCAGACACTATGGCCAGAGCACCACAGCAGGCTGCCGTGCTCCCAAGCCTCGGTAAAACAAAACGAAAAGTGGTGTCTCGGTTTGTAAGCTCAGGCTATATTGGGCGAGCTGACTGGGCTCTGTTTCCTATTATTTACCGTGATTAGATCTCAAAGTATACTTGTTTCACTGCGCCTCATTCTACCATGGGGCTCTGGTGCTCGGTTACAGAGAGAAGGATGCGATTTTGTATACGACTGTAAATCTGCAAGGTGACCTGAGCTGCTCAGCTGAAGTCTGTTTTTTTCTTGTGGTTCTATTAGTCTGAGAAGATGTGCTGAGGCAGGACCTCCAAAAGGCCTGTTCCATGTCTTTGTGGTTTTGTTATCATAAACAAGAACCCAGCCAAGACCACCAAGTGTTATCTTGCACACGGCCATTTCGACATTTTACTGCAAGATTTATGGCTGTAATAAACAATCTCAGAAACCCTTTTTTCCCCCGGTACTTCCCTTTAACAAACTTGTAGCATCATCCTAAGCTCTCAAAGAAAGAAAAGGAGAGGAAAAAATAGGCCAGCCCCTTCATTTTTCCAGAAGGACTAGAGGCTCGATTTCACTGGCGAAGGAGACTTTAGTCAGTTAATAAAAGAGCGAAAGTTTCCTGGCCGAGGCTGGCCGAGGAACAGGAGATGGAGACCCCACCGGAATTGAGTTGAGAGGGAGAGAGACAATTTCCATGCACCAAGAAGAGGCAACCTCATACATACCCAAAGAGGAGGGAAAAGGGGATCCCTTTTTTTTCTTGTGAAACAAGCAAGCACTCCTGCTACCCTCCACACTCGCAGCTAACACGTAATTACCCCGAAAGAGAAAATAACAATAACAGCAAGAATAGTAATAATAGCTATAGTAATAGTAGTAGTAGTAGTAGTAATAATAATTCCAAGTCAACCTTTCGCTGTGCCCGGGCATCCCTCCACCGAGAGCGGTAGGAGGAGGAAGTATCGCACTAGCAGCCTCGTTTGAATTTGATTTAAACCATTTTGAATATATTTAGCCCCAGCTTTCCCCTCTTGAATGCGAGGCTGTCCCAAGTTTCAAAGTGACCGAAAAGTGACACCGTGTGCATTTTGTTTCTTATTAATCTTACACATTGACAGTCTTTGTTAAATAACAAGGCGTGCCCTTCACCAGGCGACATTTTCATATTTGTTAGACGCGGTGACCTGAAGTTCACCTCGGCCTTGGACTTAGTTTTTCTAAAAGGTCTATAACAGTGTCTTTTAGATAGCGGGGTGCTTTGCCCAGGTCACTACTTCTAAGGGAAAATTAAGAAAAAATCGCGGGAAAATGTAAACGTTATGGAATGTATCGACTGTATTCCCTCCTTTGTTCCTGGGAACGATAGAGCCCCGAGGCTGCTTCTGCCTCCGCGGGCGGGAGCGCTCCTTTCCTATACTCGCTGCCGGGGCAATGCTCACAGTTTTGCCCCAAGTTCAGTGTTTGGTAAAAGCAGTGACTTTTTCGGCATCGGGGCTCCTGTTAACAACGGGGTGGTTGGCGGGATTTGCTCACCCTGTCCTGGCGCGGCTAAATAAACACACGTAAAATGTGATTTCTGCCCGAATTTTAAATGAATGGTCTTTTGAGCAGACCTTCCATGCCAGAGAGCAGTGTGCTGAATGCAGAGAGTGAAAGGACAGTAAGAGTTCGTCTCAAATTATTAACTCTTCTGCTCCAGGTTCTTGCCTTTTTTTTTTTTTTTTTTTTTTTTTTTTTTTTTTAAGCAACCATTTAAATAAGAATTCAGAAGAGTCAATATTTATTAAAGTCGCAGCTTCAGCTTCTTTGAAAATATTCTCATTGATAATTTTATCCCAGGCCAGATGGAAAATAAGGAATTCGAGCCACTAATTGTTTTGTTGACGAAGCAAATGAATTTCAGACACCTACTCTTGTGTAAGCCAGTTATAGTAACAGCTTTCGTTCTGGATTTATCAAAGACACATTGTTATTCTTGGAAACAATCGGCCTGCTATTCTCTAACAAAATAGATATTTGGCTAGGTTTTTTAGCTTGTTATCAGGCTTTGCTCTTACACCAAATAAATACTCTGGATGTGAAAGGTTATATACTATCTCCAGAGAGGGCAGGCTCCCAAAACATGCAATGCCAGGGCTCGCTACAAGTGAGCAACAGCAACTTGTGAACAACGCCTACAAGCCGAGCACACACTTGCGTTAAATACTTTTCAGGCTTGAGCAGGTAATTTAGGCAAAATCTCTGATAATCGCTTTGCCTCATCTAAAATCTAGCCTCTCGCATATTTGTTCCCAAGAAATAGCACTCGCCTGCCACGACCCAGCTATGTCTCTGGCAAATAATTCAAGCGTAGCATCTGCACAGAGGCCGGTGTAGCCTCCTGCCTTGGGGGTGGAAAGGCAGCAGTAAGTGGGTGGGGGTGAGGTGCGCTCTTTTTCGGACTTCCTCGTCGCCCTGTCGCCTCCTCCACACCTTTCATATCTGCTTATGAATACTTGGGCATATCCTTTCCCTCTTCTATTGACTCCTCATCCTTTCAGGCTGAATCTGGTTTGCTGCGATGTCCCCCAGAATGGAATTCCTTGTGCAATATTGTCCAGTTCTCCTTACAGACACGCCTAACCGACGAGCTAAAACTTCGGCACCACGGCACTAAGCTTTTTCTCGGGGGTGGGGGGTGCAGAGGGAGGGCAAACAACTCTCCGCGCTCCCCATTTCGCTGGGAGCTCCTGCCTCGGGTCATTCCAGAAGGCTGTGGGAACCCTCCAAACCACGCAGCGCCAGCTTCTCCTCAGCATTTTCCATCGGTAGCACAACACGGCCCCGCCGCTCCGCAATTTAAACGAGCTCCTTCGGACCAGACATATAACCCGTATTATCTCCAGCGTGTCCTGTTTAAGCACAGTTTAGCGGTCGCTACAGAAATGAGAGCAAAAACAAAGACGCGGCTAGGATCGATACACGCGTTAATAGCTTCGCTCCTATCTTATCTTCCTGCCATTTTGCAAAGTGAGAAGGCTTAACATTAAACCTCTTAAAGCAGGTTATTATATAATAAACAAGGGTGAAACACGTTGCTACCTGAGCCTCAGAGGAAGCAGCATCAGCGGCTGCTGTGAGGGTAACACTCGTGTTTACCTGCCGCGACCGAACCCGAGATATTCAGACACAAATGTGGCCGATAATTCAAGATGAAATACAACGTGTATTACTCTTGAAAAGAGGAATTTTCTATCCTTTCCTCGGTAATTGAGGTCATTCAGCCAGTAGGGTTCACCTGGAGTCCATTCTGTGATACACACGTAACTCAAAGCTATTTTATCTTTTGTGCTGATAGTCAAGATCTCGGCTATAACATTGACATCAAACTCTGTCTGGGCGAATGACTAAGAGTGGTGCAAAACGTAAACTTTTGACCCTCAACTTTTTGACCTGCAGTTGTAACGCCCTTAACCACAAAGATATACAAAAGCTATGCAGCTTCTATTAGGAGTAAGAGACTCGCACTGTTTGTTTCAATAGTTGTGCCGTTTCCCTCAGCTTTCTAAGGGCTTTTTTTTTTCTTTTTCCTTCTTCTTGCTGTTGAGAAATCGGATACTTTTGCATTTTTAATTATTGCCTCTTTTTTTTTTTTTTCCTTCCTTTTCTTTAATCTCGCAGCTTTGTAAATTGCTGTTAGATCAGTTCGCACAGCCTTTCGGCAGCGTTGGAGGGAAGCCTGTTACTCAAAGGCGCTATATGGTTACAATTGCAGGTGAAATGCTGGGTAAGTTCTGGGCGTGAGGTTGGAAGGAATGTAGCGACGAGCGTTGGGGGAAAAGCTGCAGCTCTCTGCTGCGAGGGTCTTGGTCATTTCTCCTTGATTTAAACATAAAGAAACAACTCTAATTGTTTGCGAAGTCTTGTCTAGGCAAACGAGTTGACTGTGAACTTGGTCTAAAGCGAGCTCTGCTGGTGATTCCTAGGGTGTGCAGATTTATCTTTTCTGCATTTACTTAACCTGGCAGTGAACTGCACGGGCTGCCATTTGTTATCCAGAGACAGACTTCACCTCAAGCAAGGACGGTTCCACAAAATTGCAATAATTACCCAATAACCTTCATAGCAAATATTATTATTGAAAAGACATTTTTTGGGGGGGAGGAGATTATAGGAAAGATTCCTTATGTGTGCTATAAGGCGAAATCCTTGTGAATTTTACACGCTTTCTATGTCAGATTTGATATTGGTTGTGCGTGTAGCTACAGGAACATGTGACTGCGATGGTCCATGAGTATGTGCCTGCCAGAGAAACATTAGTGAGGATGCTTTAATTTGAAAGGGATAATATTTTCAAAGATGACCAGGCGGCTGTGGGAGCCGTGTTTCTGCGCTCTGGCTAGCAACTCTAGCAACAAACTGGGGACGTTTTAAGGGCAGGCAAGAGAAAAAGCTAAGAAAGCAAAGTGATATCTCAACTTGGTCGGGAGATTTACTTATGTCTGCATTTAAGGCGTTAAATCTGTATTTGCGAGGAGGGAAAAGGCATTGCGCCAGTATCCAGGGTTTGAAATCGAAACCTCCTGATCCGCCCCTCCTGATCTGTTCCATTCAATTTCCCATGGAGCAGATTGCAAACCCCTCTATTGTCACCCTTCCACAGATACACTGTTACTAAATGCAAGGAAATGGCAGAATAATAATTTCCCTGTAATGTTGTGCAATTAGGGAGTTTGCAGGGCTTAGACAAGGCTACAGAGCTGTAATTTACGGGTGACTTTCCATCAGATTGTTATACTTCTGGTTTAGAGAAAGTTATGTCTTGCAAAGTCACGAGTTACACACGTTTAGAGAGTTGCCTAATCTTTAAGTTGCCTTACGCTTAGACATGACACACTACACTCAAGTATTTCTTTCAAAGGATTAGGTAAACTACATTTCAAATCGCAGAACACCACTTGCCATGCCTAAAGTAAAACAAACTCGCACGCATTAATCCCCCAAACACAGAAAAATAATGTGCGGAGATAAGACCTCTCTCCTGATTCCCAGCGATTATTCTCCATGACATTTTTCCCTCGGAAAACAATTACGACCTGGGAATATTTTGGTAGAGTTCGGCAGACTGGGGCTGTTTGAATTTCAAATTTCAAAGCGGATTGGGAAATCTTAATGCGTTTCTGGATTTGAATGGCTTCAACTGTCCTGCTTAGGACAGAGCAGAGCCAGAAATATGGAGAAGTTGTCATTTCTAAGTAACTTTATTTTGTTGTTAGAGAGTTTCCTGCAGTACGGGCGGGCTTATACGCTTGTGGATTTGGGGATTTTTTAATTATTATTATTTTCCGGAGTTCTTGAATCTCTGTACACTGCTTTACATGGAATATGCTCCAGAAGCCACGTTCAAAAATATAAAAATATGTAACAGTAAATCTTTTAGCTCTAGACAATGAAAAATTACCGTCTGTGATGATGTCCAGGTTCCTAAAATATTAGGCAAATGGGTGGGCATGTGTGTTTGTATATTCACCGGATAATTCAAATAACACATTGTTGTTGAATATTGAGTAACCGCGAGTGGTTTGTGTCTCGTACCGTTCCCGTTTACAAGTGAAGGATTTTTCTTGGAAAATAAACCGTATATAAATGAAGCCCAAACTTTTAAAGGGTTTTCATGCCTTTGCCTGAAACGATAAAATTTTATGGCATATAATATAGTATAACATACGCCTATCATATATAACTTTCTGGTATTCCTATTGACGAAAATGTGACAGCTAGTGTACTATAAAATCTCCAGCTGTGTATTACGGAAATGATTTTCAAATGTACATTTGGATATTCGCTTCTAAAGCCTTTCCCATTTTTTAAAATATAAAGTATATGCATATGTGTTTGTTTAGTGTTCATAGGAAGGATACACAGACACAAAGACTTCGGACTCAATTTATCTTACAGAGGGGATTGACTCCAAATATTAAATATTTGTTAAACTGCAAGACCTTTGAGCTCAGCCAACCTCATATACTAACATTTCTTTAATGTTACAGGCAAATACATTAAAAATAGGAATCAGTCAGCAATGTGCAGACCTTGCAGAGGTACACAGCAGCCTTACTCTCCTGTACCTCTGTGCCTCTCTCTCATTTTTACTCACAGTAGCAGATACAGCCTAAATCGCAATATTCTAACCGGATAGAACTAGCAAAATAAAATAAAACAAAACCCATCTCTTAGCTTGCATCAAACTACTCAATCCTTTTGCAAACCCAACTTTATGACACATGAAGGAAAACAATGCAATCTACCGAATCCCTGCTACTCCCGATCTGAGCAGAGAAAGAGATACTCACAGCTGGTTTGGATATATATGAATATATAGTTATAGATACATAGGTATATTTTGGAGGCAATTCTCAAATCTCTTCCCTAGTCCCTGACTAGTCGATCTGCACCCCCCCCAAGATCACTCGCCTTAGTAACACATCTGAGGGTAAGGATCAGGCCTTAATGCTACCCAAAGAAAGACAGTTCCTTTCACCCTTTCATTCAAGTCCTGGAAATTCAAAGACTAAAGTTAAATCCGGCCATAAAGTTTATTGCTGAGTAATCACACTCTAGTGAGAACAGTCCACTTAAATAAAAAGAATGTTGAAGTAAACACGCAGCTGGGGCCTACCCCACAATGGCAGCCAGCAATATAAGGCAGAGAGGCAGAGAGCAGAGCTAGGGGGATATTTACAATCTTCAATAACCCAAGCCCGTATTTCATAATTTGCAGCACTCTAATGACCTGTAGTCTCTTGTATTAATGCTACAAGTTACAGTCAATTGGTTCGCTTAAAAAAAAAAAAAAAAAAGAAAAGTCACAGGAATGTATATATGTACACACATGTACACACCCTTTGTATGCATAAATACACCCGTATGAGACACACATACACATGTGCACGGCTTTATAAAGGCGTATACATTGATTTGTACATGCATGCACACACGCACATAATTTAAATATATTTATATTTATGCAATTACATATAGGATCTGGAAAAAGTTACAGCAACGTTATACATGCGCATCCCTGAAACACACTATGCGCTCGCAGATGGACATACATACATAGCTAAAGCTTTTTGCACAATCCAGTGCAGAAAATAGGAATCTTAAGCACTCCAGTACAACCTGAGCCATTTTAATACAAGCTCTGATGTGCAACATATTTCACCAATCCGAAGATTATTACCACATCAGCACGCCTCCAACTCTATCATGCCTACATAAGACACTGCCCAGATAATATCAAGCCCTATCTATTTTGTTTCCCTTTTTTTTAATCGCCTGCAGTAACTACTCTTTGCTAAACAAAACCTCTCCAAACTTGGAGAGTCTATTGGAGCAAAGGAAGTAATTATCTTCTGCGGTAGTCAAAGTGATTAAAGCTAGGCCCCAAAATCCATCTCTGCCAAAGTCGCTTATTGTGGTTTACTTTGATTTGATCGTTAAAATAGAGAGCTAACTGCTGCGAGTGAAGGGATGGGTTGGGGGGGGAATCTGCACCGCAACCTGGATCATTAGTGGTTGATCCTGCCTCTCGGGCTCGGTGGGACCGTCCTGAAAAGCTCCAGGCGGAGAGGAAGGGGAAGGGAAAGAGAAAGAGAAAGAAAGAGAGAGGCGGGAGGCAGCGAGAGCGAGCGGCAGCCTCGGCTTCCCCACTGTACAAATAAACTTTAAGGAACTTGTGCACAAAACTTACCTTTGACTTGCAGGGAGCCATTTTTCATACAGTACTGAGAACTTGTGGTTTGGATACTTCTGTCCCTAAACCTGACAATTTGAATGGCCAGGAGGCACACGTAGCCTGCAAAAGAGTCAAATGAAGTCCAGCGTCAGTGAGATTATATGTTATGTGGTATATAATGTTGGATGTCAACTCCCCAAAACCATAAAACTTACTTTAATGGCACCACGTGACTTTTTATAGCCAGTGAGCCTATCTGTCTGTGCTATGGATGATTTTACGATCTAATTCATAGACAAAACCCTATTCATTTGGCACCCAAATGTCATATAGCCGGAACTGGGGCTTATAAAGTTTACTGTTTTATAACTTTTAAGGGAAGGCATCAATGTAACCAGTCAGTAAATGTGCAAATCTTTAGTTGCTCTTAGAAGCTCAGAAGAGTTAACCATTCAAGCTCTGATGGGGTAAGTAACATTACGTTTATAGCAAACTAATTGTAGCGAAGAAAACCAAAAATCTTTAAAGGGTGAAAAGTGGGAATGTGGCTAGCGAGGGTTACTAATAGACGCAGAGGGCTCGGACGTTGTTGTCCTGCAAATATACTTAATGAAACCACAGGAGAAATTCTAGAGCGGTGCAAACACGTCTTGGAGTTAGCAGCGTGTTTTTAAAAAGCACATGGGGGGTTTTTGTTGGTTTTTTTTTGGTTTTTTGTTTTTGGTTTTTTTTTCCAATCATCAGCAAACAATTAACAGTTAATTCACCTACAAAGGGTGTTGATTGTGGTCCTGCGATGCAGCTTTCCACCTAGCGAGAAACCACTAAGGAGGAACTTATGGTCAAACTTTCAATTAAAAATACTGGTAGCAGACCATGGCAGCATCTCCCATTTGCAACGTGCAGCAGGAGCCAGGTAAATCATTATTACAAAGTCTGCACGGGTTAAATTTTTTTCCAGAGGCAAATCAGGAAGCGCAACTTCTTGCTTTGCACAAACCAGATCACGAAAACTTTACAATAGAAAGTTTATTTTTTTTTTGTTGATTTCCAGTCAGGTTTTT
>VZZY01013172.1:0-15035 GCA_013400335.1 Eurystomus gularis | reverse complement strand
CTTGGGACCCACAACTCAGGTCCAAGCACTTCAGCACCCCTAGCGTGAGGTGGGTTGCAGGAGGTGGGAGGACTTGTGATATACAGCTGCTGTTTCAGCTTTCTAATTTTGGGGCCATAAGTAACATCTTCCCTGAATTTTTTCTCCAGGACCACTGTCCTTGATGCAGTTGTGCCGCCTGTGCATCAGGAGGTGCTTTGGACACAAGCAGCATCAAAAGATAACTGGACTTCTTCTCCCAGATGAGCTGAAACATTTCCTTCTTCATGTTTAAGCATTCCGTATTCAAAATGGTGCCTTTAATGACACATCAAGGTTTGTTGAGGAAAGACTCTTCTCATCAGTTTTGTTTCTAATGCCTGCTATATTAATTTGGTAGTTGTTGTATCTCTAGTAAAGCCCTGGGCCCAAGAAGCACAGGACTGACCAACTCTCTCAATTCTCCTGGCCACTGCCCCCAGTGAATTTGTCATTTGGAAAGAAAAGATTCTGCATGGTTGCATGGTGAAGCTTGGAAATGTGACTTTAGAACCCCGTAGAAAGCATAGAAAATGAGTGTGGTGTTTTAAAATGGATCTCTTGATTCTCTAGCACAGTCACAGAGGTCTTATGGTTGACAGCCCCCTACAAAGAAAATGCACATCCCATCACTAACAGCCCCTCATGTCTATATTAAGGATAGCCATACTTTCTCTGCGAGCAGCGCTCACGTGTCTGTCATCTGAGGCCTGTACCCACACCACTGTATGGATAAGGAACGGGAACCCATCTGAACCTACTTGCAAAGCAAGCGAAGCCCTCCGGCAGACGTTATGTATTTTGTAAGTGTATCACACTGCGGATAGATGAGCACCAACCAACAATCATCTGCATTTAGGCCAGCATCTAAAACATGCGTTTCTGCCATGACAGCAAGTAGGTCACTGCTGATGGCAGCTCCCTACAGTGCAATCATAGTGGGGGGAAAGTTTTTAATCATCCATTAAAATCATTCATTCCTGATGCTTTGAGACATATGGGAGCCACATTTCAGAACTAAACATTTTCTCCTTGTAGCTTGTTATTTTTCAAGGGCACAAGGCTAACAGGCTATCAGTTGCAGGCATTGAGTGCTACCACTTTCTGCTCTGAAAATTAGGTGATATTTCCTAAGCGTTTCTCAACATGCATCAGAAAAACAAAAGGTTCTATCCCTTTTCACCCACCCAATAAAAGAGATCACCTTAAGAGTGAGATTTTTTTTTCTTGGAGAGGTGCTACCTCATTCATAGCATTTTCCATGAGAGTGATAATAATAGCACCTCTAATGTGTCATCATAAACAATAAAAATATTGAAGTTAAAGTTAGTTCCAAATTAAAAGGATAATGGATAATTTCTGTTCCCCCACTTAGTTGCTGAGCTGCCAGCTCAGTGTACATGTCTCTCAAACAAACATGACATATGTGGTTCTTATTCCATTGAGGTTGTAAGAACAAATATTTCCTCTAGCTAAACTTTAACATTGGATGTTTTTCTTTCCCTCCAGAAACGTGCCCTGCTGCCACAAACCACAGTGTGGTTATGACCACTCTGTGCTCTCCTGGTCACTCCCCTGGGAATATCAGCTGCCTGGTATATGCAGGAGTGAGGATGCTGAAGCTCTGGCTTTTCTGCCTGCCACTCTGTCCCCTCTCCAGCTCTGAACCGTGATGCATCTACAACATCTGGGAGCAGCAGCACATGTACTGCCTCCCCTGAGGAGCTACCACCATGTCACCCCTGTGTAGGAGGGGCAGGCCACACACCTCAGTGCTTTTGGAAGTCCTTTTCTTTTTCACTTGTCTGTGGAGATTCCTGCAAGAGTGGGCTTGGTGTGTGAAAACTGTGATGGGAGCATTAATTCCAGTAATGAGATATACGGAGTCCTCATCTCGTAAGTGGAGAGACTGGCAGCCTTCAAATACACTAGCTTATTTTGATATTTATTAGTGTGTCAGTCTACGAGGTGCAAGCCTTACTTTTGCATATGGGAAGTTAAAAAGGATGGATCAAATGCTACCTGAATGCTCATATTTGATGTAAATTACAGTTCAATGTCCACAGCTGGACAACGTGACTGCTGGCTATAGTTGTCCAGTATGATTATTTGATTTTTTCGTGCTGACCAAACACATCAAGAGCAGTTCTGTTGGTTTTGCGGGACATTAAACTGTACACTTAAGGGGCAATATATGACAACCACTGTTATGTCCCTGACTTTGCTTGTGATAGAGACAACTACAAATCTTCACTTATTCGACCCAATTCATTGCACATAATTTGAGCCATGTAACAATTCACTGGCTGGTTTAGGGTGGTATTCTATATTCCTTCCCTCCTGCTGGGGAAGGAAAATAGACACCTGCCTTCATAGGGTGAATAAGAGCTAGCATCTGGGATGGGAAGGATGGATCCTTCTAAAACCCGTATCTTGGTTAAGATGAATCTGCATTTGACAGGCAGGGAACACACAACAAACCTGGTGCTTAACTTTTGAAGACTAAAGTGTGAAGAATCCCTGCTTTGGTGACACATCTGAAAGCTGAAGATCCAGCTTATTATATTTTAGATCACGAAGAACCATTTTTTTTACATACTAGTTTTCTCATTTACCTTTAAGCATCTTATTCTGTAACTTCAGCACAATGGGTTTATAGGAATAATGCTAATACCAGGATAAAATTGCTCTGAGAAGGTTATGAGAGTGTTGCTTCTACTTAGCTTTTCTTTTGGAATTTTCATAGTGTGACTCTGTTTACTTGAATCTCTCTGATCAAGTGTAACTAGGATGCATTCTGTATGCTCAGCTTGTATCATCTCAGTACATTTGTTTATTTATTTTAATATAAATTGTGATCTACACTGGCAAATTACAGCTTATCCATCAACACTTACCTAGCTATAAACTGTAAAAGTTGTATAAGATGCAAATTGAATAAGCTCATTATAGGTGAAGTTTGGATCTTTTTCTATATTTGAAACCATTCCAAACATAATGCAAGACTTGAAAGATTGTCAGGAATATATTTTGTCAGAATCTTTTTTATTATTTTGTAAGCATTTTAGCAGTAGTCAAGCCATAATTGTATAGGATATTTTCTCAAAAATAAATGGTTTATACTCTATTTTTCATTTTCATTCTTTAAATGATAGCACTAATTTAGCACATTGTCTGATACTATGAAATTTTGGACTCAACTCTAATTGTCTGCAATCCTGCCTACAGACAGGTAGTGTATGGAATAATTCCTTTAAATAGAGCTATAATAAAGATATGACTGTGCAAATCTTGCCTTTTGGTGATGTTTTAAGGTAAAGTTGGACTCTTGCAATTCTTTTTCTATTTACTTGAGGGTTAGTGAAAATGAGCCAGAGATTTCACAAAGTAGGAAAATATGTAAATTAAGATGGTCACCATCATTATTTTGGCTTTTTTACTGATTTGCATCAGCTTGTTTCTCCTGTATTCTCAGCAAGAGACACATGTAGTGATCTGGGTGCCCTTGCATGTGCGTACACAACAGGAACCCTTTACTGGAAGAGAGTGTGTGGAGATCCCTGTACTACCAGAAGTCCAGGAGGTGTCTGCCAGTACCCATTGGATACAGGTAGGAGGGCAGTAATTCCCTCTCTGTTAGATGAATCTCTGTGAGCCTCTGCCCACAGAGAACAGCTGAAGGAGAGACAGTAATGACAACAAACTTCTTTACAAACTGTTGTTTCTGTTGGATACAGGGTCACTCATGAAAACTGTGTAACTAAACGACCAACACCTCAACAAAAGAAGACAACTGATTTAAGCAAGAAAATTCTCTTTTGATTTATTGAAAGATGTCTGACACAAAAAATTATTGCAAGGTTATTTTGGCTCTACAGCAGTTGCTAGGTGGTATCAGCCTTGTCCCAGGGCTCAGTTCTTCATTGTGCAGCCATGTGCAAAGGTCTGCAGCTGCCCTGCCCATTTCTCTCAATTTTATTTTTTTTTCTCTTAACTGGAAACCAGAGACATCCTAATCTAGTAAATTTAATATATGGCTTTGGAGTGTATGCAGAGAATGTCCTTGTGCCTCCCCACTGACATGAATTCTTTTCAAGATGACTAAGAAGGAAATAAATTTTACTTTACTAGCTTAGCAAAATCGGACAGCACAGTTGCAGAATAGCACACTAGTGGTGCTGGAAGAGAGAAAAGAGAGTGCTTGTATCCCTAAATTGAGATATACTCAATTGCCCACAGACTCATGTTCTTGAGAATCACAGGTCTAGGGCTTAATGCTCCTGAAGCCAGTTTTCCTTGCTTAACGCATGCACTGTATCTGTCAAAACAGAGACTGCTTTGCCCTGCAGTCGCACCCTCAACCCTGCTGGCTTTGGATAAAAATTCCCACGAGTTATTTCTCTGCATATTGAGCAATTATTTGTCATTCCTTGACACATTGCTCAGCTCACAGCTCCAAGGGATACTCACTTTCATGCACACAGGCAACATTTCATACAGAAGTACTCTCTAGGGTGCCTCATGGAGTCCACTTTTCTTTAAAATGACAGTAGTAATTGCTAGGAAAAGAAGTGTTTCAAATTCTTATATCCCCATTCAACAGAGTCACCCTTATTCCAGCCCTACCTGAGTGCTCAGGTAGCACACCTGGACAATACCTGGGTCATGTCACCATGCAACAAGGTCTTGTTTCTTTTCTATGCCAAGAGAAGCCTTTCCTTTCTGAACTACTGTCCTTTGCACCAATTCAAGAGACACCAGACTAGATTCATGGTCTTAGTGACCATGAAGTAAAATTGAGTTTGTAATCTGCCAGCTGTCTCACTTCACAAATTAAACTGTGGAGTCTCTACTGATTCTGGGGCTTTTGAAATCCCTAGAGCATTTCTTTCTATTGTCTGAAAAATACAGTGGTAGCAGTTAAAGCAGCTCTTCATCTCATGAAAGCACACTGACTCTGAATCCTAAAGTTTCACACAGCTTCTAGAAAGGTGTTATGAATACAACAAGTATAAAGCTGTCTTCTTGTCATTGAAACTGCACTTTTTATTAACATATTTTGGGGAACAGGAATTGTGTTGGTTTTGTCTTTGATTAAACAACTGTCCCAAGAAAACTCCAGCAGCTGCTTTGTTCTCCCCAGTCCTCCTCAAAGGTGCATCACCCCTGTACATGACTCCCTTTTTGCACCCTCCTGATGAGCATGAGGGCTAAGGCTGACAAGCTCTTTGTCCCTTCCAAATATTTGTATATAGAGGTGGCACCTCTACCTTTCCAAGTCTCTTCAATGAGAACTATAGACACCTCTTTCCAAAATAACTCCGTAACTCCATTCACATTCATGGGTTCAGAATAGGTGACAAATGTATTTCCGCTCCTCAGCTAATCAGCCTTTGGTGAGCACAAGGTGCAAGCATAACCTGACTTCCTTCGATTTAAGTCTATTACTTCAATCCTTAGAAATGAAGAAGCACTGCTCATGTCCTAGGAATACCAGTTTACTCTCTTTGTTCACTAATCGCTGAAGGGGAATAGTTTTGCTTGCAGCTCCCGGTCAGATTTTTAGTCAGCCAGATATCCTACCCAAACCTTTTCCTCACAGTCCAAAAGAAGTATCTGTGGTGAACCGACCACATGATTTTTCCGCCTTATTAAAACAGTGAGCAAAAACCTCAATTTCCCATAAATCTATTCTGCATAAATCCTCCAGGAAACTGGATGCGTGATAACGCCAGCCATAAATTTTGAAAAAGTAAACAATTGCTCTCTTTTCCACCTCACTGCACAAAGGGAGCACATCGCTCCTGCTGAGCGCACCTTCCCCCCTCCCTCCGCCGCTGCCGGAGAGGAGCGAGGAGGAGGGGGAAACTGAACTGAGCTGTCAATGCAGCCCCCTGAAGAAACTAAGCAGCTAGAGAGAAGGGAGCAGCCGCCGCGGAGAGCCGCCGGACAGAACTGCTGACTCCCACTGCTCCAGGAATCCGGGGGAGAGAAAGAAGCCGTGAGTCGCCGCCGGCCGTGAGTTGCGCAATCGCTGCCACCGCCGTGAGCCGCCGCCACGAGCCAAAACTGAAAGAATCCAGAAAAAAAGCTGCAAGCTGCAGCAAGAAGAAGAAATTGCAACAAGAGGCCATTGGAAGCCGCGTGCTGCAGAAAGTCACGCCGCAGAAGGCCGCGTTGCCAGAAAAAGTTGCTCCAAGCTGGGAGCACCATACTGAAGAAGAAGTGGTGCCGAAGAAACTGCACTGAAAGCTGCACTGCCAGAAAAGACAAAGCCAACGCCACCGTTGGAGGGAGAGAGAGAAAAAGCTACAAGCTACTGATGTCATCGAAACAGTCCAGGTCTGCCGGTCGGGCATCGTCGCCGTTCCACGGAGACCATCACCAAACGCCGAAAGGACACATGCACGCACACACACGCACCATCCACACATACAGGTCGTATTTTGACATAGTTAAGTCCTTATTTGCCCTTATCTCTCGGTGGGTGAGAGAGGGAGTGAATGGGTGGGCGTGGTGTTCTTTAATATTGTAATATTTCCATAGAGTAAATGGGGCTTTATTTGAATATATTTAGTAATAAACTTGTTAGATACTCTTTCGGTCTCCGTGTCTGCTTGCGAGCCTGGTGGGGAGATATCCCAATTTACCCTCAACCCTTCTCCCTTTGGGAGGTGGTTGGACCTCTGCGTGCCCAACCGCGACAGTATCTTTTTCTCTCTTTCAAGCTGTAATGACTTTTGTTATTTCTGAGGGCTAGGAAATAAGAAAAACCAACTCCAAACAGTTCTATCCCAATCAAAAAATCATTTTTCTTGCAGGAACAGAACACAACACATGAAAAGTATTATTCACCAGTTGGACTATTAGGACATATTCTTTAGAGCTGATGGAAGCAAATTCAAATCCCCTTCTAGAATGAAATAGATTCAATTTCTATTTTTGCTGTCCCTGGTGCTTTGGAGATAGATCCTCCTCCTTTTTGGTAAATCTAAGCCTCTCCATCACCCAATTTATCCAGCAAGACTGCCTGACTTGAATTCACTAATAGTTTCCTACTGATAGTGCCTCAGTACATAAGAGCATAAGACCAGATGTTTGGATTGAGGAATCCCTGGGGCAGGGATTGGCAGCCCTTGAGGGGCTGAAATTGTGTTCTGTGCCATGGACAGGGTTGAGGTAGACCCAGGGTGGTGCCATAAGGCAGTAAGTGCTGGTGGTGCCTTCAGGGCCTGGACATCTGTGTAGACATGCAAATTCTCAGCATGCATGGCATCCTATAAAGAGGAGATCTATAGCTCCACCACTTATTTTGTGTATGGCTAGTTCCTCCCATTAGGTTTACAAGAACTTCCAGCTAATTTTATCTGAGAAAATGATATATTTTTTTGTTACTTTCTCCTCAGTACTCCCTTGACAATCCTCTATCTCATCCCCCTATCTCATCATTTCCTCATAACCTCTTTTTTTTCCCCTGGTCAAAGACCCCCAGCCTCTTCAGCTGCTCCTTAGAAGCTGGATGACTGACATATTAGGATTCTATTTGTAAATAAAATATTCTCCTCCCCCCAAAAAAGAAACAATGACCAGAGTTATCTAATGCTTCCTGGCTGCTTTTGTTGCATGCCCTGTAGTGTTTTTCAGATACTTCAGATACTGGCTCATATAACCAGACAACTTAATCCAAAAGAAATACCTAGTGAAAACACCCTCAGGTCAGTTCCTGGAGGGATTTTGCACATGCGCTCTCCTTTCAGTTATCTCATTCCATAAAAATGATCTTAATTCCTTTGAACGCTTATCCTGGTCTAAAGGGGGACGGCTACGTGCAAAGCTCCAACAAAAAACATAACACAGAGAGCTCTTCTTTTCCTGAGATATGGAAAACGGATTGTGCCTGATCCCTGTGCACAGTCTGGAGCTTGTGTCTGCTCACCTGTGTGCCTGGGCAGCTGAGCAGAGAGGTGGTCAGGCAAGACATTTCTTTCCTGTTACGCGTAACGATTAAAAGTCCCCAAACCCCCAGCTCCTATGAACCAGGATTGAAAGCCAGAACATTGAGAGACACGGGGGATAGGAGTAATTAAACACATTTCTGGCTCAGGAGGTTGAGACAGGGGTTTACTGCCTTTCCCCTGCCACAGCAGTTCACCAGTACTGGCTGCCTGCTCCCCCAGGCACAGGAGTCCTGCTGGGGCAGGAAGCTAAGGGGCAGAAAAGTGGCCTCCGTGGGGGCTGTCAGCCCTGCTGCCTTTCCCCGCTCCACCAGACAGTGCTAGGTTTAGCCAGCAGATGGTATTAGTGGCACACGCCGCCACACAGAAGTTTTGTGAGAGGAATAGTGGGGGAATAAATCGAGCTAGGAGAGCTGTGATGCTGCGACTAAGTGCAACCTCAGCTCACATGGACCAGGGAATCACCCATCACTGCCACTTCCATCCAAAAAGCTGTGCAACTTTCATTTTTTACTGTCCCACTATTACCCAGCCTTTCTGCATCAGGTCTCTGAAAGTGTGATTCAGCAGGATGCAAACAGTGCTCAGTGTTTCTCTTAACTGATGGATTAATTGTGCTTTATATTTACCTTCCTTTTATGGTGAAAACTATTATTTTTACCATTCATAGATGCTGTGAAAAATGCACTGGATAACTCTGGAAAAAATGATTGCAAACACTCTGACTTGGTCGCTGGTTGCCAATAACCTGGTATCCTGCAGAACTCCAAGTCTTAGAAAGGTCCGCTCCTTGACTTAGTTTTTTACATAGCACTTTCCTTAAGACATTTTTCCCCAACATCCGTTAACACTTGACAGAAAAAATACCAGTTCCAGAAAACGAAACATCCATACCTACTGAAATTACATATAATTAACCAATTAGATGCTGAAATATGCCTCAGTGTTCAGAACAAGTATTTACTGGAGTATAATACCCTGCAAAACCCCTTCTCTCTTCTAAGGAAATAATTACTATTGCCAGCTTCCTAATTTCACAGGCTGGCTGTTACCACTTTCTAGACAGCAGCTCTAGGCAAGAGTATTTCCTGCAATTCATTTTGGGTGAAAGCTCTCCTTGGAGCTCCTTGAAGCCTTCTCCTAAAAAACATGCGTCATGAGACTTTACAAAGCCATTTGGTGTCACAGGCAGGACTTGTCACATCTGTGTCCCATGGTGTGCAGTGACTCTGGTTTCAGGGAAATGTCTTGTTTCCATATCCTCTCTACAATGTTCTGTTCATACCACTTTCCACTGTCTGCAGCCCAGGAGGTGTATGCATTGCATATGACAATCTAATTCAGCTTCGTGTCTTAGAAGTAAACGCCTTCATACACTGACTACATGTAGGATAGACCTTTTAAATGTAATACATGCTGTGAAATATTATGGCAGATCTTCACATATCCTTCTAGGTAAGGTAATTTAGTAAGATATAAAAGTGACTGCCTGAAAATGTGCCTTGTGCAAACTGAGGCAGTTACTTTGATAGTGCTCTCATGTCTCCGAATCTTCTACAGGAGCTGCCTAGAATATGCCTTCAAATATCAGTGAGAAAGAAAATACAAGGGGCAGAAACAGCATCACAAACTTAGTGTGTTTGTGCTACCTCTGTGCAGCAAATTGCAGCTGGCTGGTGTATGTAGGGTGCACAACTCCTTTACCAATTTCTTCAAGCTGCAAAAAAGCCTTAAAAGAGATAAGGAGCTCTGCTTTGCTCTCTATCACCTGCGTGCCTCTGGGCTCTTTCTATTAGAAATCACCCTTGCAGCCTGAATCCATGAGAGGGGGAGTGCTGTAACTAGCTGGGTGGAAACCACGCACCACAAAGATCTAAGCACTGGAAAGTTTTTGGTTCATTTACTATGGGGCCCATCTTAAGTCATGCATATTTTAACACTAAGCTCCAGCTATGGTCATCTTGAGGCTGCTGTTCCCTCAGCAGCACTGAATTTTGTGTGCTGTTTGGTAACACAGTACATATGGGCTGGAATAAACAACCTCATTTCATGTCACACATCAGCCTTTGAAGCTACTTCATCTGGCCATAAAAGGACAGTGGTTTAACTACCATTTTGGCCACCTCAGACTTCTATAAAGCGCAGATACTCTAATATATCCAGGGGAAAAAAAGAAGATTTCTTGGTGGAATTCTGTACAAATTACTTCTGTTCTCTTTTCTGATCACTTTAAACAATTTTCTCTCTAAGATCCCATTCTTCCTTTCACTAATGCACTTATTGACTCATATCTATGGAAGCACCCTGCCTCCTGGCTCCTTTTGCTGGCTCATTACATGTATTTATTGCTGCATTTCTCTGAAGCAATTTCATTAAATTCTGCTTTATGGTTATTGCAGAAATTTATTGTTGGTATACAGTGCCCTTTCATGCTCATAGCAAGTGCAAGTTCATTCTCTCTCTTAAATTTTATTAATCTCTTTCAATCATTTAAAAATGAAAAAAACCCAGTTAAGTTGCTGCAGAATTTTGCCTTTTTCCATTAACTGCAAAATAAACCTAATTTCCTGAAGCTTTCTGCTTTATAGCTCAAAGCTTTGGTGTGGATTACTTTTTTGAGAGCTATTATGATTGCCCACAGGCAGAACAAGTTCAGTGAAATATCAGCTGCTGAATCTCCAAAGAAACATTCATTGGGGAAAAACTTGCAGCTCTTTCTTTGCAGCACTTTGTGGTTACCTAAGAGGCATTTCTGTTCCCTTAGCCTCATGAAAGGTGACCGTTAGCATTGATATTTTTAAAGTGCCACAAGTACGAGGCACAAATGTGAATGTTGTTGAGGGGTTTGGAAAGCACTTTCGAAAGAGTCCAAAAGACAGATTAAAAAAAAGAATGTTGAGAATTACACATTCGCTCAGAGAAATTTTTGCATCCAAATCTAAGGTAAAAAGAAAACCCCAAATAGACTCCTGCAATTTTTAGTAACTATTGTTCATGCTCCAAATGACACAGTCACACAACTTTCCTTGACATCCAGATCCTCAAAGCTATTTAGATTTGCTATTTAAATTTCACTTGAGCCAGAGTGTGAATGAGAGGTCCTATGGACTCACCAGTATCCAGCCCTTAGTCTAGTGACATACTCACTACCTTATGCAATCTGGTTGCAATCCAATTTTAAAACACATCTCAGGAATTAGTTGCAAAGAAATCCCCAAATTCCCATTACTCCACAGTGCAAGGTGTACAAGCACGCCCTGCGTCTCCCCAGTAGTTTCTGGATACCTTACAGCCAGTTTCCATGACTACAGGGGACCTCCTTCCTCTGACGTGGATAACCTGAGGATTTAGGTTCAGATATTTGTACTTGCATGGCAGCATTTCATCCATGTGAAAATGCAGTACATGATGAATCTAGATTGATCAGCCATGCTTGATCTGGCTTCACTGAGGCTGAACAGCATCTGGGTGCCAGAGCACAACCTGATTTCTGCTCTACCCATTGTCTACATCAGGGATGAGACTGGAGAATGCTTTTGCTTCCTTCAGACCACTATGACTGCGTCTTTCACATAAGGAGAAAGGAGGGTACAAATTAGAGATAGTATTTATCTGAATCTCACCCACCGAAGAGGCAGAATGGTATTTTGTGGACATCCAAAACAGCAGATGGTCAGA
Organism: Eurystomus gularis; assembly: GCA_013400335.1. Lineage (NCBI taxonomy): Eukaryota > Metazoa > Chordata > Aves > Coraciiformes > Coraciidae > Eurystomus > Eurystomus gularis. The sequence goes on along the minus strand of VZZY01013172.1, from coordinate 3,384 downwards.
CTGTAGGTGTCAGTACAGCTGAGAATCATAGGATGTTGTTTACAGTCCTTACATACCTTAAACAGTTCAAAGTTTTTGTAAGTTTATTTATCTGATAGATGGATGAGCAAGGAAAGGGTACCAAGTTGTTGCTAAAGGAGTCAGAACAATTTGGCAGTTTTTTCTTTTCCATGAAGTATTGGATGTCATGCTTCTCCCAGGGAAAAGAAGTTAAAAACTGCCCTTATCCTTCAGGGACTCCCTTCTCCTTGAGGGACTATAGCAAGCACTCAGGTTAACCCATCCAGCCAAGCAGGCACTGGGAATCTGTCATCCTCAGGGCTGGACTTCCTCAGGAGCATACCAACTCTACAAGATATAGCTGGAAGAGAGCTTTGGGTGTTAGTGGTGGGAAGTTTATTGGACTTAACCTGGATAATACTGGGAAAAGAAGCATCGAGTTTTCACAATACCCATTCATTTCTTTAAATGTATCATGTTTTTAACATGCATGAAGCCAAAAAAGAAATTTGAAAGTATTTCCCTTCCATTTTTCTCCTTTCTAATGCATTTCTTACTAACCCCTACCAACTAGTTATAGTCACAAGAGGTAAGGCTTCAGATAAATTCCTAAAACACTGGGCAGTGTTAGGAGTAATGCTCCTCCATTAGACTCAGTTCAGCTTCCTTGAACCTATGAAACCTGCTATATTCTTTAGCTATATGATAGCTGTTCTTCTATATCCTGCATGGCTACTGCAGATGTGTGTGGAGCAATGTGGTTGCTTCTTATTGCTCACCATGTTGATGCCCTGCCTCATTCACTGCAGGCTATTCAAACTATGCCCTGATGATAAGACTATTAATTTCCTTCAGTGTTTTTCTTTGGGGCTGATCACTGCTGTGACTGTCCCCTACACAAGCATTAGTCAATGCATTATTATGTATCCCCACTGTACAATTAGGGAGCAGAGTCATGGCAAGATTCCTAATTTTGGATGCTCGTTTGAGGTATCTGGCATCTTTTTTCCCCCAGCTGTTTAGTATTATGTAGCAGTGTAAATACTTAGTATGCAACTAGCTTTCATTTCAGTTGCAGCTGTGAGAAAGTTATTGACAATCAAGCTAGATGTAGAGAAAATGCACTCAGCACTACTGCTTCTTTTTAAAGGCCATGTTTATGTATCTAGTCCGGCAGTATGTACAGAGCAGTTGGTAAGGGCAAAGCAAGACCCACATCTCCAGGACAGACTACAACACTCTGTGCCAGGACTTCATCCTTTCTCCAGGTGATGTAGCTTCCAGCTCCAACAGGAAATACATCTTGCAGGATTAACAGCTTCTCTGAACTCCAGAGGAACAGAGGGATGAGGAGTGAATGCTAGAGATGGAGCTGTTTTTTCTGGTAGCAGGAGATGGTTGCCTCTGCTTCAAGACCTGTATCCTCTTCTGCCACCTCTCTCTTCCCTTTCTTCCTTCTCTTTCCTCCTCCCTTGCTCTTGCCTGTGCTTCTGCTTTCACTGTGCAATTGGCAGTGACTGGAGAGATGCAAATCCTTTGTGAAATGCAAACCGATAATCCCAGCAGGCTTTATTATTTTGGCCTCTGTTTCAGGTCACACCACACTTTCACTGTTGATGTGGCTCAAATGTTCCTCCCTGGTGGTCCAGCATGTCCTGAAGCCCTTCTTTCTTTGACTCCATCCCCAAACTCATCCCTGATTCTTCCTCCTTTCCTCAGTAATCTTCCATCTGTCCATCCACACCTTTCCTATGTTCAGCCTCCATCCCCATACAGACTAAATACCTCTCTTCCTAGGTTTTCCATCTTGCTCTGCCCACCACCATGCTCCCAGCTTGAATTTCTTCCAAGTATTCCCTGACTTATCTCTCACCATCTAATCTCTTTATGCAGTCATTCCCATCTCTTACCTCACAAGTCTTGTCCTCATTTAAAACAGGTTTCTGTTGTACTCACTTGGGAGCCAGCAGAGAGAGCACAAGGGAATGATGTTTACTGCTCCCTTCTCCAATGGCCAGCACACCATGGGCACCAGTGTTTAGAAAAAGCAACTGAAAAGGAATTCTTCATTTGAAAGTGGGAATGAGGTTAATGAAGCCCTCATTTCTAGCCTTTAGTTCCCAGCTGCTAGCAGCTCTCTACAGACCAACACATGAAGGATAAGAAGATGATTTGGCTCAGTCAACATGGATTTATGAAGGGAAAGTTTTGCTTGAGCAAACTGATAACCTTTTATAACAAGATTACTGGCTCAGTGCATGAGAGGAGAGCAGTAGGTGGTGTTTATCTCAGATTTAGCAAGGCTTTTGAAACTGTGTTATGTGACACCCTCATAGACAAGCTAAGTTGTTAAACAGACAGATAAAAGGGCAGTGAGGTGGACTGAAAACTAGCTGAACTACCAGGCTCAGAGGATTGTGATCAGCATCGTGAAAATGACCTTGAGATTGGTGACTAATGCCATATGCCAGGGGTTGATACTGGGGCCAATGACCTGGATGACAGGGCAAAGTGCATCCTTAGCAAGTTTGCAAGTGACAAAAAGCTGTAGCAGGAAAAGGCTCGGGGAGTCCTTTAACACCAAGTTAAACATCAGCCAGCAATGTGTCCTTGTAGAAAGAAGGCCAACAACCTCCTAGGTGCTTTAGTTAGAGCATTACCAGCAGGCTGAGGGAGGTGATCCCCACTGCTCAGCTCTGGTGAGACACACCTGGAGTGCTGGGTCTGCTTCTGGGCTCTACAGCACTACTAAAGTGAGTCCAGCATAAGACCATAAAGATGGTTAAGGGACTGGAGTACCTCTCATACAGTGAGAGGCTGAGAGTGCTGGGGCTGCTTACCCTGGAGAGAAAAAGTCTCAGGGGGATCTCATACATATGTAGAAATATCTGAGGGAGGGTTTTGGCAGGTACAGCCTCCCCAGGAAACAAAACAGGGTATGCTAGAATGGTTTGCCACGAACTGTACCTCAGGGTGATTAACTGGTGCCTCAGGGTCTAGACCCTCAGCTGGTTTTGTCTGGGCTTGCCCCCTCAGCCAATTAGAATGACCATAGTGCACACTCAACTAGGGTATAAATGGAGCCCCATCTAAGAACCAGTCGAGATGGTTCTTCACAGAGAAGTGGGCCTGGCAGTAAGACCCTCTCCTTGGACAGGCTGTCCAAGGGTACTTCCATGGATTGGGTGAATCTCCGTGCATTGAGTGACCCTCACCCACTTTTGGTGAGTGATAAGTTTGGGCACTCATGTGGAAGGTTTTTCCCTTTGTGTGTTGGTTTAGTAAGAGCTGNGTCTTTCCTCAAAGTTTAGCAATTAATTGTGCAGTAGATATATTCCTGATGGACACCCAAACTCGTGTCCTGTCATTAGGAGTGCTGGGTCA
>VZZY01013170.1:6688-19745 GCA_013400335.1 Eurystomus gularis | reverse complement strand
ATTAAAGTTCACAAGCTGCTGTTGGAGAATTCAATATACAGGTAAACATTACGCCCAAAATTTTTGCCAAAGGTTCTTACTGCCTGTGCTTTCTCTCATACTTGGTAGAAGTACTCATTTTAGTATCTAGATCATGTAGAACTTCCTCACACTAAGTCATTAGCAGTCATTATCTGTATAGTGAGTCAGCATCTGCTTATTGCATTATTTAGCCAATCACTCCTTGCTCAGAGGGGTGTGGGTGTTGGGTGCTACCAGCATTTTATACATGCCATTGGTCCCTATAAGACATGATGTTTCTTAGGTAATAAAATAAAACTAAGCAAATAAAATTAAATATGTTCCTCCCATTAGGGATATTTCAGTATCTAAGAAAAGATGTGGGTGTGATGAAGCCGAGGAGGAAAAAGGGTTTATGTGATGAATGGCAGTAGGGAAAAAGAGATAAGGGTCAAGATAACAGCATCATACAATTAACTACCTATTTTATTTAGATCAAATGTGTCCCTTCTGGAAACGGTAGTATACCTTATTGGTTTAGTTTAGTGTCTGTGTGTGTGACTTGATTTCATGATTTTAGTTGCAAATCTTACTACTGATTAAACTGGTAAATTCCATCTCCTAAGTGTTATAATTCTTAGTCATTTGTTTACCGATTTTTCCACATTCCTCTTTCCCATCATCAGTCTGTCTTGTGCTGCTATGAAAGAAGGCTGAGGTCTGAGCACATTTACTGTGGCTAGCTATAATAGGCCTGAAAAAGCTCTTGACCGTTTGGAGCTGTCAGTGTCTAGGATCCATGTGCCGATGGGAAACTCTCTAAGAATAGAAGGGGTAAAAAAGGGCTGAAAAGGAAGGGGGTCGCATAGGAGCAGAGGGTTAGGGCACTGAATCTAAATAGTTTTCTCCTGGGTTTGCAGCCTCTCTTGTTATCCGGAGTGCTCATGTCACATTGTTTGTGGTGCTAATTGGCCTCCTGATGTGATGTGGGGTATGTCCAGTCCTCTACAGTTTTTGTCAGTTCTGTAGCAGCAGTGGAAATCTTTGAAATGGCTGAAGCTTGGGTGAGAGTTGTTATAAATTACAAAGAATGGGGTATTTTTTCTTTTTAATTATTACATTGAGTCAAGTTGGATTTTTTGTGTTACTGCTTACAACAAGGCTTCCTCAGTGTGCCTCATTTCTAGCCAGTGAGTTGGCACAAGTGTCACTTAGAGAAAAGTAACTCAGTAAAGATTTGTGACAGTGTGTGAGATGCAGACTGTTTCTGATCTGTGAAGTCAAGGTAAGTGGTCCAGGAAGCGATGTCTCCTTGATCAATGACCTCAAGTAGGGTTTTTTTTTTTGTTCTGTTGTGCATGGTTTGTTTCTTTTTTCTTTTTTTTTTTTTAAGTTCTGATGTTGATGTGCACTTCAGGGACAAAAAACAAATTGATATGAAAATAGAACACTACCTCTGTTTATTTTGTGTACAACAAACAAAAAAAAAACCCCAAAGAAGCCTGTGTTAAATGAATATAGTCTTTAAAGATGCCAGATATATTAATATTTCAAATGTAGAGGTTTAAAGCCTTCCTAAAATACTTAATTATTATCATTGAGTTTAGAGTATAAAATTAGTGTCGTGTCTCTATTTTCTATTTTTCATTCCTGGCTTAGTCTCTGGTTATTTGAGCTAACACAGTGGCATCCCAGTAACAGAGCCAGTAAACATTAATAAAACCCTAAGCAGAATTATTAGCAACAGTATATAGTAACAATTTACTCTGCCTCACCTTTACTGTTCTGCAAAGTAACCTTGGTTAATAGAAATAAAAATTGCAAGTCTGTTAACACTGGATGTACTTTAGTGAATGTATTTGTTACCTGTTGTAAATTTGAAATACTTTCCAATTAAATAGTGATTTCCCTAATTTCATTTCTGCCTGGAGATATAAGCCATCCTGGTTCTAGAAAGGGCTTTTCTTGACACTTTTGTTTTCATGGTAGGAAAGGATACGGGAATTACTGTGAGATGAAGCATTGTCATGAATTCTTGAATGACTGAGTCAATGTGTGATGATTCAGCTGCTTTAGTAGAACTTTGAGTATCTCAAATAGCAATTCTGTTGACTAGATAATTTTGCTAGAGTGGAGGCGTGGAAACTTGTATCTCCATGGTTCATGAAAAGCACTAAGTTTCAACTTTCTCCCCTGAAAATATTTCCAAATAAGGCAACTGACCTGCTTCCTTTTGTGCATGTCTTTAACTCAAAGGTAGCTTTTGACTTTGTTGGATGCCACCTTGAAGTTGGCCCTAATGTGGTAGGGTTGGTGTTTTGGACCATGTGACCAGGAAAGGTCCCTTCTAACATCCATCATTCTGCAATTCTAATTACTTGGGGCAAACAGTGGTTAATAGTACCATGTCTTGCTACTTTCAGAGGCAATATTAGGTTTAAAGGTAATTAAAAGTCACAATATTTTTCTGCAACAGCTGGGCCTTCTGGTGGTGTTGTAGATTTGTTTATACTTAATAGCAATGTTATATTTTGATTTTATTCTAGAAGAACTGTGCACTAATTATACTACCATAATGCGGGATTTTGAGCCCCAGGTGGTTTTAAAAATCTGGGTATGTTTACTTTGTTGCAGAACCACACTTTGCACTCAGAACACTTACACAGAGTTTTTACTGCTATATCCACACAGGTGAGAGAAATAATTTCTTTATTAAAAATTGAAGTAAAATTTGCAATCTTCATTTATGCCTTGGAGATGCTTCTTTGACCAGCTTCCCCAAGGGAAAGCAATCAACAACAAAATTCAGCAGATCTGATACACCTGCATATGTGCAGGTGTGAATGTGTTTCGTTAACTGTCTTGTCCAAAAGTGGTGTTATGGTGCTGTAAGTAACGAACTAAGTTTCATTTTGGTAGCCTCTAGGCATTTCATTCAGTTTTAAGATAATTAGAAATATCTCTAATAGAACTGTAGATACTCTGGCAAAACAATAAAACTCTTTAATATTAAAGTAAGAGTTGTATAGCAAGCTAGCCTGTCAAGGACCTATAACAGTGCCTTTTCCTTTCCACCATTGTTGATAAGCATACCCGTATCCCTTGGCAGAACACTGCTCAACCGCATGTCCCCTGCAGTATGTGTGCAATGTTGCCAAATACAGGTTATTTTGGGCCATGCTGGAAGCAAATGTGAGTCTTTGTGTGCTCACTGAGAGCACTCTGTCAGCTGTTCTCTTCCTGTCTTGAAGGATTCTGGTTGTCAGCAGCTGTGATGGCATTGGTACTAGGAGGTAACAAATCCTCAGGTAGGTCAGTCTTGTGTTGCTTAAGCTAATGTTTCATAAGTAACATCTTAGACTTGTCCACCCAAGACCAGTGGAAAGATAGTGTTGCTCTGAAGCTTGTCAGTTTTTTGCCAGTAAGGCAGTTTATGTGGCAGAGATCGTTTCTTTGCATCACTGTAAACACCTGGCTTTGGTTCAGACTCCAAAGTAATGAGAAACAACAAGACGTGGTGACAGCATCTGCTTCCAGGAAAAATACTCTTTCTTCAGAACAGTCTCTGAATCCTTTGTGTCTCTCTAGTCCTAACCACTTGCCCCTTCCTGTTCCTCAGTGTGGGAATCCAAGATTAACTAAATGGCCTGTGATCTGCAGACCTTCTTACTTTGTGTGAAATGTCTGTTTGATTTCAAATGGTACACTATCTAGAGATAAATATTTTGCCAGCTGTGTTTATCTTTTATTTCCTCAACCAAGATCATATGTTACTCTTTTTTTTCAAATCTAGCTCACTGTAAGGCACGCATTTCTCACCTATATATCAGGTTGTGACTGAATAAGAATCTTGCCAGTAACCACTGATAGTAAGACTTCTTTATTATTGTTGTGTATGAAATGATTATGCACAGCTGTGTATGTTCCCTTGATACTTAAAAATAACCTGGTTATGGATATCCTCATGCAGGCAAAACCTGTTTCATTGAGGACAGCGATATTTATTGTACATGCAGTAGCACTTCCTTGGGCTGCTTCAGAACCCCTCAACTTCCTGATCCGCACTCCAAAAGGCAAAAAAAAACCTAGTCTTTTTTTGCTTTTTTAATTCTTGGCTTACAAGATTGATTTGAGTGCTGCAGTATGGACTCTATTTCTCCTTAATGTGGGACTCTGCTGTGGGTAACCTTGATCAATCTGAAGTTTTCTTAGCCTGATGTACTTTCTCAGTGAGCATGAGTGGATGCTTAAGGGCGAGTATAGCTAATCTGGCTTCTTCAATAGTCTCCTGAAGTTATTTAAAGAATTGTTTAAAATACTGTCTTCACTATTTAAGATGGAGGATGATTGTCATGGGCCAAAAGCCCATGTCTCTGAACGAAGCAATTTTTAAGATACTTGTTTCCAGCCCTTCCTTAAGTAAAGATTGTGTGTTATGATTTTCTTGCCCTTCTTTCTTTTCTTCTTTTTTTAAAATTTTTATTTTAAACAGACTGCAGAAAGTAAGAACTGCTTGGGGGTTATTTATTGTCTTTCAGCATACTGAAGTGTAACCCTATTACCTGATCTGTTGTGGGAAAGTTTGTGGCTAGTGTTCTGGGTGCTTCAATACCTGTTTCAAGTCCTCCAGTAACCAATTGAGTGAGTGATGAAGATTTGAGGTGAAATGTATTCATGTGAAAATTATGGTAAGATGTTTATTGAGTCAGTTGCAGGTCTCACTTGTCTAAAAGCAGTAGTAAGCTGGAACTGAAATACTAAGAGATGTGAGCAGGCCTCCAGGGTACAGTGAAGTGGTTGGAACAGCTGCACTGGAGCAGACTGGCAGTCCATCTGGCAAGCTTTTTCTAGCAGCAGTTGGGTTTTACCCAAGGAAGAGTAAGAACAGGATGAACACATGCAACTGTTTCCCCAGGAACTTTCCCCATACTTTAAGCAGAGTGCTAGGACTCTTCTGCTCTGCCATTTTTGTTAGAGAAACCTGGCAGATAGTAAGACTCAGTATGATGTGGTTGGTATCATGTGCTAGAGCAGGGTTAAATGAGATTTCATTAGGTATTTTTACTTTGAGGGTACTTTGTCACTAGTCATCTAAAGCACCTGTCACCATTTCTGCAAAACAAGTAGGAAAGTGGTGATCTGAGGTACTCAAGGTCCTGGTGCATGGTTACCTTTGGCTCTTCGGAATACTCTTCCAGAGTTTGTTGTGCATTCCTGCAAACTGGACCTGGCAATGTGAACCTGTGAATATCTGGGGCGGTTCCTGTTATGGGAGTCTCCTCAGTGCTTACAGTTGTAGTTACAGCACACTCTTAGCTGCTCTCTTCTGATGCAGGCTTAAGATTATTTGACTTAATGTCACAACTTCAGCTGACATGAAGGTGGCATCAGTTGCAGTGAGTTCGTTGTTCTTGTCTGATTCTGTAACTGCTGCCTTTTGTTCAGCATATAGCTGCTTAATCTCCAAAGCAGAATTACCTGAAATACCCAGGTGTTGGTGTGTATTCCTCCCTCCATGCACACACATTGCTTCTGCTGTAATAGCTCCTCTGGATGATTGGCACTGGATGAGTTCCTTGTGCTTGGTTTGGAAATCTGCAAACAGGCAATGATTTGGTAATGGCTCCCTACTGCTGTATTTTATTCTTCTGGCCATTTCAGCAGAGGCAGCCTAACAGGTGTCAGGAAATGATGCAAGTGTAATCCCTTTTTGTTTGATGTTTTTGTGATGATTATGAGGCTAGCTATTTCTTTGATCATTTTTCTAGTCTGAACACTCTTCCTGCAAAGTCTTGACCTTAGCCTTTTTCTTTCAGAGGCTCAATCACCTGACTGTCCCGCTGTCAGACCGAGCCCTGCACTATCATATTCTCTGGATTAATTCTGCTTATCCTAGCAGAGCTACTGCAGACCTGCATTTCTTCTGTTTGGGAGCTTGGGTACAGCGCCTCTGGATAGCTTCTGAAAGGATTAAATAGTTTTTCAATAAGAGCAAAGCACTATGGGAAAGGAAAGAATCATGCAGCCATGGCAGTTTGTCAGAGTCTCTCCTGACACCCAGGGTTTCAGAATCTGATTTGATCCTTGCTGTCTTTCATTATCTTTTTGTCTTGAGTGCTGCTGTTCTGTGTCTCTGAGGCTGGCTAAACTAATAGAGGCTTTTTTTTTTTCAGCAGGTAACTTGAGACTTAAAGCTTTAACATTACTTTTACATTTTTAATATTACTCTTGCTTATATTACTTTCCCCCCCTTGCTATTTGCGTGTCCTGGTTGTCCTTCTGTTAAGAATAAATGAAGAGACTTATGCAGTGTAGTGCATTGGAGTACATTTGGTACAAATGCAGAAGCTTGCACGAATGACTCCTGAATGAGGAATAGGACATCTAACATGTGAAAGTTGGTTGTAGCACAATCCTGCTGTGGCAATCCTGTCTTGCAAAGGAGTTGATTGTTCTGTGATTGTACTGCTGCTTGTTTCTTACCCCAAACCAAGCAACTTTCATTCCTCCTGGAACAATTTTGAGTTTAAATCTGTTTTAGGAATTTTTTTTTAAATTGAGGACATTTTTATGATGAGTTTATTCTGCTTTTTATTGAAAAGAAAGGAAATACGGTTCCATTTATAGGTCAATCCTTTGAATGAAGCAACTACCTGTGCTCTCTACAATCTAAATCTTTTTCTAGATACTACAAATTTGAACAGATGATACTCTGCCTGACTCAGCTCCTTAGCTGTTCTACATGACTTCATGCCCGCTTAAATCATCTGTCTGACCATAGTGACATTTAATCCCTGTGAAGATATGTTCTACTTCTGTCTTTGTTGGAGGCAAAATTTATTATTTCTATAGCTTCAGCCACTGATTTTCAGTGTGTTCAGTTGAATGTGCTGGATGGTTTTATTTATAATTATTCTACTTCAGAGAAGATGGCGTCAGTGATCTGATATGGCTTATTAAATGTGTGTCAACTTTCTAAAAAATATCCTGAAGTTAGTGGTACGGAAGTGTGCTTTTTTCTTGTTCTGTTAATTTCTGATGTATTTTTTCTTCACTTTCTTCAGAATTGTGTGTAAATCTCTAATATAAGCAATTTAATGATTTAATAGAGCAATTTTAAATGGAGAAATGAAATAACTTTGTAGAAAGAATCCCATGAGCCAAAAATTAAAGTAGGATAAAAAGCAATGTTTTGTACTGTTACACAAAATAATCTCCCTCAAAAGTATTTATGTAATCTTTACAGTTTTGATAGTCTTTCAAGTTCTCTGAAAATCTTCAAGCTACTGTTTATACACATACAGCTTTTCTTTTTGAAACAGACACCCCAAACCCTGAAAGCAAAATAAACATGTAATATAATAAAATGTCAGCTTGTTCTTATCTAGTAGGGATAATGTTGACTAAAATTTTTGTACCTTTGTTTTAAACAGAATGTTGGCTTTGAAAGCTCAGGGAAGAAGCAGCAGGGAGAAAAAAGTAACACAGTGGTAAGTATCTTATTTTTCTTTCCTCTGGACCAGCTGCACAATATACTAAAATAGAAATCTTCTTCTTTTATTCTGCATCATCTCTCATGTTATTCTGAAGGCAATTTTTTTTAGTTATAAATATCTGTTGAAGAGCCAAGTGAATGATATGTATTTACACATAATTGTGTGCATATATAGAAAGGGGAATATATGGGAAACTTAATAGTTCTATTGTAAAACAGTGTCCATTATTAAATGTTTTTACATGTGGAGCTTTAGCATTTTATACTGCCTTCTAAAATATTTTTATTTTGTAGTTCTTAGGAGAGATAAGCATATTTTTAAAAAATTTGGATCAAAGATGATTGAAAAAAATGGTTTGAATGCTTGTTGGGCATTTTACTGTCCTTCTTTCTGGTTTGCTTATCTAGAGCCTATGTGAACATCACATCATATTGTTTCTCCCTTAATGATATATTAACATTCTTCAGCTAGAAAGCATTCTTAGGAACATGAAAAATATTAAGAAGCCAAGTAAAGTTCAATGTTCTATTCAAAGCTCTAAGGAAAAGCAACACGTGTTCAGAATCAGCATTTTTCTTTATTGAATTATGCCAGTGCAGATGGCACTAAGTTGCTTTTGCTGCATATTGTAAGGGTTTCTAGAGGCAAGTATTTCTCATTAATAAAAATAATGCCTAATAGAATACATTGTCTTCAGAACTTCTCTGTGAATTTCTGTGGAGGAGTTGTGTGTACCACCCCACCCCACCTGTGAAAAACCCCCAATGACATAGGACAGCAGCTTCCATTGCTCAGATGGTGGAAACCCTGATAAATACTGACATTTCAGTGACTGTAAGTTTGAGACTTACTATAAAATGTTTGAAACATACAAAATCTTCTGCATATTTTATCTCCAAGCAGTGCATACCTAAGAAGATAGAAGCATATGCATGTGATTGTGTTTTCCAGCCTTTTGTGTAGTCTACAAGGCTGTAGACTGTGTGCTTTGGCATTCTCTGCTAGGCTAAAACTGCTGCTGTCACGCTGCCTCAGCTGTGCTTACTCCTCCATGAGGTTTGTCGTGTCCTATGGACAGATGACTGGCTGTGCCTCTTCCCTTCACTTCCCTGTGATGGATAATCTCTTTTGACTGTGTTGTTATAACTGTTAAGACAGTATCTTTTCCTTTCTGCTTGAATAGATGTTGACAGTATGTAATACACAGCAGTTACTCATACAGTAGATACAGACATAATCCCTCAAAGGACTAAACCCGAAGCATAAGGTTAATATGGTTTTATACCTCTTCCAGAGGCTTACCATCTCTTAGTCTGGTTGCTCTGTGTATTTAATTTTCATTTTCTTTGTATAGAAAGTCAGGAACTTGTCCTGCTTGTTTCCATGGATCTTTTTCACAGCAACAATGAAAGAAAACTGAGTTATTTAATATATAAATTAGTGGGTTCTGAAAGCAAAGCAATGCTGAAGTAGTTTGGTACAGCCAGCTATCAGGTAGCTATGATTAGCAGCTGTAGAGTACCTGAGATTATTTCTACTGCATATTTGTGTCTTGTTTGGTTGGTTTGTTTGGCTTTGCTGTTGTTGTTTTGTGGGGGTTTTTTTTGGTTGGTGGGGGGGTCTTTGTTTTTTTTTCATTAAGTGATCTGGTGGCTAGTGGGAGATGGAGTTCTCTTCAGTATCCTGTTAGGATAAAGATTTCATGTTCCTGCCTATGTATTGACTTAAAAGTGACAAATACAAAACCCCAAATGTATTAGTTCAATAGTATAAAGGAATTCTTTAGCTATTTGAGAACATCAGTATTGCAATACTAAAATATCAATGTCATGGCTTTTAAAAAAGCTTGGTTTTTTGAGTATTCCACCAAGGTTTGAGGAACTCCTGCAGTTTCCTTGAAACTTCAGTGTGTCAAAGTATATATCCTTGAATTTATATAGCTTTTTTTTAATTTGGGGAGGAGAAATGATGCAAGCACAGTAGTTTAAAAATCAGTTTTTCTCTTAATGTTTTCTTAGTAACACTACAAATACTTATCCAAAGAATATGCAATCAAGCCAAACACCAGAAATTAAGCTCAGCTCTAATGCTAATCTCGGCAACATTGTTAATGGTATACAATTAGAGACTATTCTCCAGATGAAAAGTTACAGTGACACTTATTTGGATAGATTGGCTCTCCAGATGGAAGTTAGTTTCTAGGGCTGCCTCAGAAAAAGAGCAAAAGGAAATGCATGAGAACTAAGTTGCAATTACCTGGGCTATGGTTGTGTAGTGTGTGCATTTGTTTATAGGAAAAGTCAATATAAATATAAATAAAGCACCAAAATTGCAATCATTCAAAATGTTCAAAATCTGAACATTTTAAAATTTATTTTTTTATTGTGGACTTAATATATATTTTTTTTCATCCTAGATCAAGGATTATAAGAATATTGACTAATACTGCGTTTCAGTTAAAGGCTGTACTTGAGAATTTTATTATGTAGGTATTTGCCAAGAGGCTTTCTGGTTCTTTTCTCAGTTTAAAAAGAGTATTTTTGTTGTGCTGTTTTCACAAAGTCGGCCTAGTTTTGTGATTGTTACGTTTTTGGCATGATAAGGCCAAGTACTGACTGCTTTCATGTATTTCTGCTTTTTTACAGTTACAGAAATGAATAAATACTCCAAAGATTTCTTTTAATATATTTAGAGTAGATTTTACTTGTCATAATAACTCTTCAGGTTTGTTTTAGCATGGGCACTTCAGATCAATTTCTAAGATGGAATATCTAATTAGATAATCTGTAGTTTCAATAAAGTGGGAGAAGGTTGTTGTTGAACCAAGAAAGTGTTACTGGTACCATCAACACTGTTACAACTATATAAATAGTTGGACAAAGAACATGATCTTAATTGTGTAAAGATTTCTGAATATTTTAAAGCAAAAGAAAATAGAAATAGTATCTGGTTAGAATTTACTTCATAGAATACAAGAAACAGAAAATTTAAGCAAATATCTTCACATCTGGCATTGCTCTTATGAGAGTAACCTGAAATTATCTTACTGCCATAGCCCTTGAAGGTGTGTGTGTGTTTTTGCTTCTTTGTGGGTTTTGTTTAGTTTTGTTTATATGTGTATGTGTGTGTAGTCCTTGACAGAGCTTGGAAAGTAGTTAACCCCAAGAGAAGCTTGGAGTTTTCTATTTCAGCGAACTAGGAGTAAAGTATCACTGGTTTTGCTTAAAACCTAGCAGCTGTTGAATCAGTAAAAGCAAAACTGATTTCTGCCTTCTCTGTTCCCCTTATTTTCTCAAAAAATGTAGGAAGCATCTTTCATATTTTTGCATTTGACAATTGGTTATTATTTACAGTATTTACTAACAGGTTCCTCCTCCTGCTGTTACCATTCACCATTGTTATTTCATGAGTAACGGCTTCTATTTCTTTTGCTCTGAATGCTGTATGTGAGCAAATACAGAGTGGTTTTGGTGTTCCCTGCCTGCGTGAGGACAGACAGCCATGGACTCAGTTGAGCATTGTTTTTCATATCAGGAGCAGAGAGGCTCAGACTATAGCTTCACATTAAATTGGTGAAATGGTTCCAAAATCCCCTTTATTTCCTACCACTTGTTCTCTGCCCTAGACTGCAGCACTGCAGTTCATGGGTTTGTACTGACCTGGGTGTTTGCCAGTCTCATTCAGTGGATTGAATGACATAGCAAATCCAGTTTTGCAATTTCTTTTTTTTTTTTTTTTTTTTTTTTTCTGGAAGAGAGTTGGGATGAGAGGGAGGAGGAGGTGAAAATACCTTAACTTGGCTTTATCACCAAATGGGACTTCGACACCTCAGATAATGCGAGTGCCACTTAGAGGCAGTGTCTTCCCAGTAAGTGCTCTTTTCGTGTTTCAGCTCCTTGTCAGTGGCCATCAGGTCTGAGCCACTTTCCTCTCCTAAAGTGAACAGGAAAAAGGATTGTAGAGAACAAACTTCCTTGCTAGGGTTTGCAAGGTCTGCTGTCTGTGCAATGAAGACCTTGCCATTCCTGTCCAAGAGGACTGGATTGATTTTAGGGGAAGCCTGAACCAACTCTTTGCTTGTCATGTGTCATCTCCTCGTTCCACACCCCGTTCCCCCCCCCCCCCAGCTTCTTTACATGATTTGCTGATGTGCAAGAGGTGTTTTTTAAGGTACTGAGATGTTCAGTTTCCTTGAATTCATGAGGACTAGTGCTGTTGTTCAGTAGAAGAGATTCATTTAAATTGTGCTGTGAGTTTTCTCAAAAAACTTTCATCAACCAGCCAAACAGCTTGTGTCTTGGTATGTTCTGTGGTGAGTATTGCTGCATGAGGAAGGGAGAAAAGTTTAACATCTCTAATGAGGTCTGGTTCACATTTTTATGTCCAGTATAAGGAGCTTCATTTCCTACTCATACTAATTACTTCCTCTACATTAAAGTAATAAATTTGGTTGAGTTTTTAGAGGATTAAATAAGATTGTTAATAAATAACAATATTTTTTCATAGTTGTTTATTTCAACAGGAGTATGTTGGGACTTTTGTCAGTTGGCTAAATAAGCCACCTTCTACTTGTTGGGTTGCATGTTAGGTTACATCTTCCCCCTTCTTGTGTTTACACATCCTCAGCTCCGTAATTCTGAACTTGTCTGTAGATAGTGGAGTGGGCTAAAAAGAACCTAACCAGGTATTTTTGTGCCTAGCTGTTTGTGCCTTTCTGTATAAACATTTCATGGCTGGTTTCATATTCAGCTCTGCTGCTGGTGTAACTGCTAAACACCCATGTGAAAGGCTTGAGTAGGGGGGAGAAGTGCTTTCACCAGCTTAGAACATGAGCGGTCACATCCTGTTAGCATCAGATAGGAAATTTAAGGGACTAATGGTATAGTGAAACTATTCCTTTTAGAGCAATTATCAGATATTAGGAACAAAGTTATTGTGAACTGAAATTCTACTTATAACAAGCTTGAGTTCAGAATTTTCAAAGAAATGTGATACCTGTGGGGCTGTGTGGGTTTTCTTTGTTTGTGGGGCGTTTTAGGGTTTGGGTTTTTTTTGGTTTTTGTTAACGCTCATCAAAATGTAGATAGACATGAGGTTAAACAAAAATGTCCCATGGGCTTCTGGCAGATCTGCAAGTGCTGTTAGGCTGCCAGGTACATGGGTGATGAGAGTGTGCAGGGAATCATCAAAGAGTTCCAGGAAGAGTGACGTTTCACTGGATGATGCTGTCTCTTCTGGATTAATATTTAATGTGTGGGTAAGCTTAGTGTTGATTTTGCTTTCTTCTGTTGGTTGTGGTCTTTCAAACCACTGCTTTGATAATCCTAGTTAAGCACTACCATTATACCATACTTGTATATACTATCATGCTTATACTATCATGCTTATATCAGAAAACACTTAATTTTTCTCACAAATTTGAGACTTCACAGAATAATTAGCCTTCATCACTGTTGAACCCCTAGAGGAAAACCTGTCTACGTAGTTGCTGCGACCTTCAGGATATAGGAAAGTCAGCAGATAACACTTTCCTTTGATTTTGTGTAGTTATTGTGGAATTT
>VZZY01013168.1:347710-376740 GCA_013400335.1 Eurystomus gularis | reverse complement strand
GGCCGAGGTGCGCAAGGTGCCTGGCGCCGTCGGCGGCGGGGTGAGGGGGGCGTGTGGGTGGTTGAGCGGAGGGGGAGAGCTCTGCTGCGATGAGGGCGATGAGCTCAGCTGCCTTTTTATACCGTCCCTGGGGGCTGATGGAGAAAACGGGCACGCTGGTCCTCGCTGAGGTTGGCAGCGCTTTTCCACCTGAGCGAGCCGTGGAGATACTTTGTATCGCGCGTCCAACAGTGGCTTTAAAAGCAGCCGCTCGTCCTTCCGGTGCCAGACATCTGTTTATGCCAAGATGGCAGGGTCTCGTACCCAGGTTTCTTTAGCCCTGTCAATAAGGAGTGTTCTCCCGTTGAGAAATCGGAGTACGGAGGTAAAACGCGTTTGCTAAGTCCTTGCAGCGAGAGAGCTAGGAAGCGGGCTGCCTGACTGCCAGCCCTGTCATCCAGACTTTGCTTCCTTTTGTAGCCGAGCAAATCGTTATTTTTCAGGTTAAATGCTCTCTTGTCAGTCTTGTAGCCCGCTTTGCTGAACGGCAAACGAGCAATTGTAATAAAGTAAGAGTCACGGTCTAGTCAAATCGACTAAAATACAAAGCCCGAAGCTAGGTTCTCAGATCAAAGTAATGATTTCGGTGGAAAAAGTTATCTCTGTAAAACCTGTGATTATCTGAACTGTTTAGCAGTCCCGAAATCTGAACACTTTTCTCGAGTGTTTCCGAATGCCTGGGATGTACTCACATGTAGACATGATGTCGTCGAAATCATGGGGCTGATGTTGTAGAGATGCAGAATCATTTAGCATCTATGAATCTTAGGGTGCTTTGCAAGAAAGAGTAACTCAAGATAAAAATAAATCTGTGATAGGAAAGTAGTGTCATCCATCTCTTACACAAAAAACCCCTCTAGAGACTAGAGCTCTTTTAGCAGCTAGGCTGTCTTTGGTAGATGCTATGAGTACACAATATTAGAGCTGATTGGGAGGATCCTTCCCACCCCAGTGGAAAATGTGGTGTTTGTGAAGTTGCAGTTTTCTGCAGGAAAGTTCCAGTTTTACTGGAAAAAAAGTTAGATTTTTCTGACCAGAAAATTAAAGTGATGGTTCGTGGCTACCTGCCTTGAAGACTTTTGTCAATTCCGCTTTCTGCTTACAGGGAGAAAGCACGGTTAGCAAAATCTTCCCCTAAGAGACCTACCCCTTTCTCCCCCCCCCGCCTTCTTTGTCCCCTTATAAAGGACTTGCTTGGAATTTTTATTCCACAAAGGATGTGAGAGCTTTACTTCTTACCCTGAAACACAACTGGACATTTTTTTCATAGGATGAAAATTCCAGTATTTGGCCAGCCTGAATCAAAACTTCTGGAAACTTGGGGCCAGATCTTTGGCTTGTACAAACTGGCTAGTTCCATTGTGTTTAGTCCACAGAGGATTTGGCCCCAGTTAATTAATGGTTCACCCGAGGTCATGCAGTGAGTTGATTTTTTTAAAGCTGAGACTGAATCCAGAGCTGTTATTATTCAATCCTGTTATATATCTTGGAGTTTACTGCACAACATTGTATTTTTCTTAGGCAAGCTCGTTTAATAAGAGCCAGAATCTGCGAGGCTCTGATTGCAACTTTTCTTAAAAATCATGTTCTGAAAAATCTATTCAATTGTGATCTTACTAGAAAAGAGAGTAAATATATTGTAATTAGTGCATAGGTGACACTGACTACCGAGGGAGAGAGGCCTGAAAAACTGCTTTTGTTATTTAAACCTTTCTTTCAAAGTACAAAAGCATTTGATTGGCACTTCACTGATTTAATAGTCCATTTGTAATGTAGGAAGAACATTACAGAAGATTTTAGCATTATTTTAAATCTCATCATTTAATCGGTAGGTGTTTTAAAAAAATACTCATTTCTAGCAGAAGAAAACTTTCTGATAGCATGACTAGTCAGTTGTTAAAGATAACGGATGCCTTGTGTCTTCCAAAATGAAATGGTTTATAAGTTTCGAACGTAGCTTCTTTGTGCTAGCACAAAAAAAAAAAAAAAAAAAAAAAAAAAAGAAATCCTGGCCAAGGATTTAATGGTTGCTGCTACTACGTTGTAATGTTAGGAATGGAATCCTAAGCCCCCTGCTTTAAAAGCAGGGTCTCTAGCATTCGGACTAGAGAGGAGAGCAGAGCGGTTCAGATCCCACGCTGTGGTGGTGCCAGATGTACAAGATACCAGCTAGCTCAGTCAATAGTCTGAATTTACAGAGCTTGTCTTTCACCTGTGCTTGCAGAAAGATGCTTTATGAAGCTTGAATTTGTTTCTGTTTTACACATGAGGAAGATAAAAAGGTAACAAATCCAAACAGACCAGCATGGACACACCCCTTCCCCTCCCTCCCCTGCTACTGCTGTTTCTGATTTTGAGGGGAAAAGAAGATTTCATAAAGTTCATGAGGGCTTGTCTTTGCTTTCCAAATGTTTGGGGAGTGACTTCATTACTAAAATACTATATTTTAGAAAGACCCTGAATTAAACAGCACTGAAATGACTTCCCAATGTCAAAGAGCAGTCAGTGACAGAGTTTGAACAGACCTTCTGCCTCCCAGGCCACAGCTGCACCTATTGGCTTAATTGTCTGATCCCTCCTACGCACACACATGCCTGGCATTGTTTTGGAAATACAGCAGAAACTTGATAATTCAAACTGATGACTCGGAGACCCACTTGTGGAATTAATTTATTGGGTAAATTAGTGACTAGATATGCAGGAAGTTTTTTGTTTTTTTTTTTAAAAAAGATGCTTTGTCATAGTGTATGATTTATTCTGTTACCTCAAACAGTGTGGCTTAACTGTCACTGCACTGAGTATTCTGGAAAATATTTTGTTTGATATTTTAAAAGTAGTCTTAAAAGATACCAGCATTATTCTGTCCTTGTTATTTAAATCTATGAGGGGAATCGGGTTTTCAGCTCTTTGAGGAGGAGTTATAATTTGGGATTAGAAATTTAATCCATAGCACCTATTTTATAGCACAGGATTTATAGCATGCCTCAGAGGTTAAACCCCAGCCCTGGTTTACTGATCAGTGCTGTGGGCTTATTTGATTTTAGCAGGACTGCCTGCCTAAGACAAATAGGATTTGATCCTTGCTGGGTAACCTTGGTCAGATTCCAGGTGGCCCTCAAGACTTATTATTTCCATCTTGATATTAGAAAAGAAATATGTTCTTTTTGTTTATTTTTCACAGGGCATCAGTATTGTTCAGTATCAGTGGTCATGTGAGGCTGTAAATCCCTTCAGGCGAGGTGGGATTTTAGATTTGCAAACTATTCCCCAACACTCGCATGTGTATCATGAAGGAAAAGGCTGTCCTCTAGCCAAGTATGGACAGAACGTAGGAAGTTTAGCTCATTAAGATTCCAGAGTGACTGCAGATATTAATATAAAAGATGCTGTGGGGAAAATAATTCTTTTTAATTTGTTCAAAGTACCAAATTAATGTGAAGTAAGCAGAATTCATCTGTAATTGCCTACCTAGTAGCCCAAGAAATCTTTACCAGCAGTTTAAGGTCTCTGAAGAGGCCAGCTATTGCAGAAAGTGTGCCCAAATCATTACGGTATTGAAACACGAAACAAAACCAATATAGTGTCTCAAGTTGGCAGCTTTTAGTAAAGTAAAGTTTGTTTGTTTACCCTTCCATAGTCATACTGGCCCTTGATCATGGGTGTCAGAGCAACACAAACAAAACAAAATTCAGTTTTTAAATTTTATATCGAGATGAATCATTGGATATTTCTGAAGCAAAAGAAAATAGTTGCCATGGGCAAGTTTTCACAACCGGAGGTGATTTGGGAAGGTCTATATTTCTCTGTGGCCTGAGCAGGGTTGAGCAGAAAAAAAAAAAAAAAAAGATTGCAGGATGTAGATTCTTTTACCCTTACCAACATTAGTCTATCTCAGATTCTACTCTGATTTTCACAGGTATACATGAAAGGTGCCTCAAGGAATACTGTAATACAGTGCTTTGTAATTGAATTTTCTCATAATTCCGGAGAAAGTTCTGAGTCTGGTACTTTTACTACTTCAATTTCCTTATTTTCTTCATCAAGTATGGGGTCCAGCCTGGTTATTGCTTCTTAAATTTTCATGAAAGCACACTGAAGACTGGATACTTGTTTACCGGTTTTGGTTCCTGGCTTAAGACTTGGGATGTGTGAAAGTTCTCTGCTCTGCCATGAACAGCGTATTTGACTTTCGGGAAAATTGCTCTGTCTTTGTTTCCTGTTCGTGTAATGGGAATAATACCGTGTGCTGTCATCACAAATATTTGCAAGGGTATGTACACAGAAGATTCTGAAATGCTGCTATGGTTATATATAATATCTCAAGTAATAATTTTAAATGGTAGATGCCAATTATTCCATTGGTTGTTTGGTTTGAGAATAAATGCCAATGTCAGTAGCTTTATAACCTTTGGTGTAGTTATTCTGAGTTTGCACCAGAAAACAGAATGTGGCTTAAACGTGAATTTCCTCTTTGCAATAACTGAAGTGACATCAGTGGAATTATACAGGAATGATTTTGGCATTGATACTACTGAAGGACCTAGTGCTGTGTAAGTGCTCTGGCCTCATACAAAGTGAGCTGTATTAGTAGTACAGACGTCCAGAGCTTCTTCAGAATTGTAGTATCCTCTTCGCCATTTTAAGTTTTCAAGCACTGCAGCTAGCAAGTAGTGTTTCTGGAAGACATTACAGCATTCAAAGATGTGCATGTCTCACACCCAATACTAATTATATACACAAATGACTTAATTCCCTTAATTAAGAACTTAAAACTTTTGAAACCTTTTTGTGACAAACTACAGTCAGAAATCTAGGCTGCTTTTCTTACACGTAACGCTTTCTATTTCTGGACACTGTAAATACTGGCCTTCAGAAAATCTTTGTGTCTTGTTTACCCACATCACTTTATGGAAGATGAAGGCAGCAGAAAATACCCACTGTTTCAAAAACTGGTGATAAAGCTTCTATTTTTGCATGCATCTTTTGGGGCCCTGAGGCTTTATTTCCACCACCAGCACTCCTAGTTCTGTACATTTTCCTCTCACTGATGCTAGTTACAAGTTGCGGTCATTAAGCATCACTATCTCAAGTTAGATACTGAACGCTTCAAAACTCATGTAGATGTTCCGGCTTTTAGGCATAGTGAAACAAGGGCAAAGTTCTTTGAAACAGAGTGGGAGTGCCTGAAGTTTGGTGTTTGTGCCACGAGAAAAGCTGTCTTTCTTCAGTATTTGTAAGTGTAACGGGATGAATTTAGGGATTGAAATAGCAGGTGCTGCTGTTCTTCTGTAGAAGCAGCAATGTGTGTTTTCTTAAGCAGTTTCCTACTTCATAGCTGTAAAGTAAATAAAACCTTTGTGCCACTTAGTTGGAATTTAAAGGTTTGGTCCAGTTTCTCTCCAAAACATCCGTAGGACTTCTCCTCCATTGTAGCGTATGAATAACACCCACTGAACTCAATGCAAGGTTTTTTTTTATCGTGTGGCTGAAAAGAAGAGTCCCTATTTATAGCATTCAAACATTGGCAGGTGCAAGACTGGTGAGAAACTTTAGTCTCACACATACAAACTAGTTGTTTAGGAGAGTCCTCAACATGGTGGTAGCTGCTCTTAGCTGGGCTGCTAGAATCAACAGCATTGCTCAGTGGCTGTCTTCTTGTTGAGATCCATCAGCTTGTATTTCCAGGAGAGTGTGCAATGAAGAAGGCCCTGATGGTGCTGATTGCAGTAATATACTTAGCTATGGCAGCTTTAGCTATTATTTATAGAAGTGCTAATTATATCAATAGAAATAGCAATATTAATACTGTTAAGTGTCAGAATCCACGCTTGACAGCATGAACTAAAGGCAGCTACTGTGAAACAAAGCAGCCAGCTCGTCTCCCTTGTCAAACCACCAATATGCGTTTCAGGAAGAGTACACACCCACCTTAATTGCTTGGGGTCTCACCATTTTTGCTCATCTTGTTATATCACTACCATCGCAAGCTGAAAACTCACAAGACTGGCTGTTCCCATTAAATGTAGACTGTATCCAAAGTCAGTCCAGAAAATTCAAACTGTGACTAAAAATGCAACAGTGGATTCCGGTTTAAAGCTGTCATCCTACAATGCTGGAACCTGAAAAGTGTCTCAAAGCTCAGAATCTGACCCAAACTTTTTTTTTGAGTCTGTATTCTACCACTTCTTGCTTACAAAATAGTTGGTGAAAACTCACATAGATTTCAATACCCACAGTTACGTGCAGACTACGTTATAACCAGCCTTAATTGGCATCTTTTAAAGGGCAGAAATCATATTACCAAAAAATAAACAAAACTAAAAGAAAACAAGAACATATTGAGACTCACTTTCTGGCTGCTTTTTTAACATTTAAAATGTGCTTGATTTCCTGTCACAGCTCTTGTTACTTCTGCCTACCTCTTGTGACAGTGTTCTGGACTGACTTCCCACAGGAGCTTACAAATCAAGCAGGTTAATGTCTTCATTAAAACTGAATAACAGTTTACTTTGGGAAAAAACATATTAAATATTTCAAGATATTGAACACCAAACTACTATTAAGATTTAACTAATGCATTTACTTTGCTGACACTTGCTCTCCGATGGGACGTGTAGCTCAAGTTAATGTCACTAGAAGTGATGTTTAAGACTGCTTGAGAAAGTGTTTCCAAGCCTTTCCAGATGATTTTACTCTAATTCTATCACTCTGTACTTGAGAAAAAGTTTTAAATAAGTTATTTCAGCAACTTGCCATCCTTATTTTGGAAATGTACTGGGCATAAATGTCTCCTTTAGAGTTTTAAATAATCCTTTCTATGTCCTAGATACATGGGGTACATTGTGCAAAGAAAGTGACAGTCTGTTGGCCTCCGGACATATAAAGAATATCATTAGAATACTTTGCCTTTGGGACAAAAACACAAGATTGTCACCAACAGAAAAAGTTGAGTTTTTGTCACCCATGATTGTGAACCTGCCTTAAGGCGTGACTGTAGAATGAAAATGGAGACACGTGGCCAGTAGGTCGAGGTTTCTTGGCAAATGGTGGAGTTCTGCATGGGCTGCCGTTAAGGCAGAACTGTGTGCTTGTGTCTTTCTCTTGGCAGAATTCACTTGCAATGATGCCATGTGGGACATGGGGGCATCCCATCTGTAGTAGGAATGGGGTTTGTTTGGGTTTCTTTTGTTCGTGTTGCACTGCAAATTCTGTTGGTGTAATTTGCTTTCTCAGCTCTTTTGTTTTTGTTGGGATTTTTTTTTTTTGACCTCTTCATTTGGCAACCCTATGGTTTACTTATCTATTATCAGAGCCATGTCAGACTGTGATGCGTCATCCTTTCTGGATCTGACTGCAGCTGCATCCCAGTACATGATGCAATCAAACAACATTCCTCCACTGGTAGATTTAGACCAATCTCTTTGAAGTTTGTTAATGTATCCAAAATCAAAGCCACTTTCAGTTCTATGTTGTAATAATACTGATCTTTTGTTAGAACCTTTCCCATCATTGGCCTGTAATAATCCTGGAGCTCTTCTGACATCTTTAAACTCTGTGAACAGGTGATCTGTGAGTAAATCTCCCTGAGGAGTTACAAACTTTCTTCAATTATTTACATCTACTGTAGGAATTCTGTCTTATATTGCATACTGGGCCGATTGCATAGATGATACAAACTGAATGATACAGAAAGAAATGGAGGATGTGCCTAGCACATAAAGATATGCATTAGTCTTATGAATATATTATATAAAAATAATTCCTACTGCAATGCTGCTTCAGTTGAGTTAACTTGAGGAAAAAAAAAATTGCCCACAAAACTTAGGGTTTTGGTTGTAGCCATAAAGAGATCGTTGAGGAAGATGAATGGCTTAGAGAATAATTTATGTAATAGGACAAAAGTCAAAAGCCTATTTTAACTACTGGGTATCTGAAAGATGTTATTGCTCAGTGGTGGTGTTCTGGAATATAGTGAGCCCTATCCCCATCTCGTTTGGCAAACTTGGGAATTCCTGGTAGGATAGTAGGTAATTAATGAGTGCACATGGATTATGAATTGTTTTTCATCTCTACTCATGGTCACACTGCATTTAAGTTCAGTAGAGTAGAAAAAATAATTATCCGTTTTATTTGAATCATTCTGTGGAGCACTCCACTTTTTGAATAAATAAATACAGATCAATATTTCCTTGAATTTACTTGTCATGCACATTTATTCACTAGATTGTCATTTTCGCCCTTTAAGTGGTTCCACATGTCACATTTTTGAGAATTTTACATTTGTGGTTTGAAAACAAAAATTGTCTTGCCTAGTCCTGAATTGCAAGATAAATACAACAAAACTGCTTTTGTTACCACAGGAGCTGAGTTCTCTGGTGGTGCAGATGCATACTCAGGTTCACAATTTGTTTTCTGAAAGGCCTCCTAGACATTCATTTCGGCTTCACTTTGTGCTTCGGTAAAATGTAACATTTCAGTCAAAGAATGTAGACTTAACTGGTACAGACAGGTCTAAAGTGAGGTTACCAGAAACCAGAGGTTGTAATGAAGAGAGTTAGTAATCCCCTTTTTAAAAGAACAGGTCATCTTCTTGGTGCCACGCAGGAGACATTTACCCCATCCTGCACCGGTTCTGTGGGTGCCATTCTCTTGGGCTGGTAATCTGGCATTTTTTACCAGTGCTATACTGCTCCTGAAAGCACAATAACCTGAGCTTTGGGAAAACAGTTTAGATTAATGCTCTTCAGGTTACCAATTAGTGTTAATGTTATTTGCCTGTATGTATGCGAACAGAAACTAGGAGTCCCAGGTGAGATCAGTGCCCCATCCACGGGTGCGGCCTATTTTACATACTGCAAAACAAGCACTGTCTCAGAAAGCTCGTAGTTAAATAGGCGAGTCAGGCACAAGCTAAGGGCAACAGAATACTAGAATTTCCACTATAGTGGTTGCAGAACAAGACACAGATTTAGTTACTTGATCGGGATAATCCAGGGAAAGGAAAGAGAGGTTTTCAGAGGCAACTAACTCCCGCTAAAGCAAGCATGGGAGTGATGTGCCAACCTGCCATTTGTGCCTTTGAAAATTTCCCCAGGGAGTCTATTGTCAAGCCAAGCATTGAACTCTGATCTTCAATTCCCCACCAGACAACCAATCCTTTCTGCTTTAAGTGTTTTTAATTGAAAAATACCATCTGAACAGTGTCTGTAAAGAATTACTTTTTCTCAGAACCTCCAAAAGAAAAGCGAAATGATGTGCTGCAGCAATAAATTAACTAGTGATCAAAATAAAAACCACAGTCTTGTTATGAAAACCAGAACTGGTGGGTAAATACTGTGAATTTATGACACCACTGACAAAAAATCTACTCTGGTAAACATTAATACTTTCAGAACTAAAGATTTTTGGTTTAATTATTAAACTATTCAAATATCTTCTAAACAGACTTTACATGCAAAAGCTACAAATTGTTTAAAAAACAAGCAGAAGTTTACCCCTTGCTTTTCTGCAGGCACTATTTATATCTGTGTCAGTGTTTGTTTCAGAGGAGAGAATAAAACTGAAGCCCACATGACCCTATCTTACTCTCCCCAAATAGCAGTAACGTTTTTCCTTTTTTATAGAATTGCACGTATATTAACTTACACATTCTCATCGCTTCATCAGGATGTAGACTCTTTTCCCATTTTGCAGTTTGGGAAACAATGACAGAACTCAAGGTTGTACAAATCCAGAGAAATCATGGGAGTCAGATTACGCTTCTGGAGTGACCCATGTTTAGGCCACTCCAGCACGTCCCCTAATAATATTTTACAAGCCTGAGCCATCTGTGTGTGATGAGATCAGAAGTAAGGAAGTCTGTAGCTGCCAAGAGAATTTTAGCTTGCAGAATTGTACAACTACAAAGAAATCCTGTGGAATTAACAACGGAAGCTGAGAGAAATATTCATACTGAACTCTTTTGGACTATTTTATTTGGAGACAATTTGTTCTTGTAAAATTTTTAAGGGTTAATTCTTCCTTTTGCACACCTAATTGTTACTAACAGTGTTGTAAGCTTTGCATACATTATCAGTAGTCTCCAAAATGGCTCATCCCATATTTTGCATATATATACTATTTGTGCTGTACCTTTCTGTGCAATTGTAGGGGTAGCCAACCTTTTTGACTAGGCTGCATCCTAGTGGTTTACCTTCCTTCCCCTCATGCACACACGTTCAGAAGTACCCCAGACAAGAACACCCCAAGAATTCTCTATCCGCTTCTGACCCATGGAGCTCTTGCCAAGCATGGACCTCAGAGATATGATGGACTCATTACTTACGTTTTCCTGCTTTTATTTGTTTTAAGAAGTACTTCACAAACACAAATACAAAGGAAAGGCTTTTCAAAAGCTCTGAGCATCAGTCTGGCTCTTCTCCCTTTGAGGACAACCAGGACTTGACTAGCACAGAGATAGAATTAAGCCAACACAGAGCATATTAAGCGCTTTCAGTCATAGCCAGAGAATTTAGAATCTTACAAAAATAATAAATGGATTAATACTGAAGTTGACCAATGGATATGAATCTTTAGCTCTCTAAAACAACTCCGATTTGGAACAAAGTCTCTTGAGTTTTTGTTTTGGTTACTATGGGTTAAATTCTATTAGGGTTTCTTCCAGTTTGTTTTATTAGAAAACGGTATTTATTTGACTGTGGTATGCTACCTAAAATTGTTATAATTTGTTTCTTTATTTCCATAAACATTGCTGTGTTTATTTTGGAAGGATGGTTACTTAAGGAAAAAAAAAAAAACAAAGTAAGCATAGAAAATATATTGGTTATCTCTCATATCTAATTTTCTCTTTTAATCAGTTTATATATCTTTCCTATAGCACCAATTTAACCAAAAAAAAAAAAGGGAGAGGGAAGAGCGACATTAGAATCTATTTTCAGGATGGCATATCAGACCACACGCACTTACAGGGTAGAGTAGATTTGTTATTTTGGGCAGTACTGTGGAACTTATGAGAAGCTTTCTTTTTTTATACAAAGTTAGTTCAGAGTAGATTAAAGTTTATTTCAAACTCAGCATATTTGACCTCAAGCATCATAAGAGTCATGCAGAATTGGCTCATGCTATTAAATTCCTACAGCGAACTCCATAATAATGATTAATTTCTTTCATAAACTCTCTTCATAATTAATACAGGTTTCATTGTGGGCACTGCTATTCTCATATTGATTATCTCTACAATTTAGATTGGACTCGTAAAATGATGTCTTTGTTTACTCTGATGGCTGGACATTTATTTTACTTGGATAACTCTCATCATTTGCGAACTGAACTGGGGATATTGCTACCATAGAAATTACAAATATTTCAGAGATGTTTCGTGCAAGAGCAGGGATAATTTTTTGGCACCTGAGATTAATAATACTTTGGTGTTCTCTGATGCCTCTCATCTGAGAATCTGAGTTCTTTATGAACATCAATTAATTAAGCTTTAAGACACCCTCCTGAAATAGAGAAGCATTAGTAGCCTCTTGCACTGATGGATAAACTCAGATTTAGAGATGTTGACTGACTTACTCAAAGTCACCTGCCAAGTTAGCATGAATATAACCCAGATTTGTTGATTTCCAACCTTTTCCTTCAGTTGTGAGGAGTTTCTTTCTCCTGGCATGATAATTTTTAACGTGGCATAGTTCCTTTGGCAATATAAGCTTTTTAAAAAAAGGGGGGGGATGCTTTAGCTGCCTGAAAAGTGTAGTCCTTTCTTGTCACATGTTTCTTCTCAAAAATAATTTTATTTTATTTCCAGGATTCTCTCATAAGTGGCAGTAAAATCAGTTCATTTTTAAGGCTCTAATAATCTATTTTGGAAAAAAAGGGATTTTCACATTTCTGACAGACTTCAGGAGAAGCAGCGTTAGTGAGAAAAGCAGAAAATAAGGAATGATGAGGTGAAGATTTGAGTGTACTGAAGGAAAAGAGCCACAAAGCAGATTTTGTAACATTACTCTGTACACTTTATACAATATTATGCAACAGGTGAACCTTCCTCTTGGTCGGTCCTGTGTATTAACAATATAAATCTCCCTTATTACAATACTTAAAAAAACCCTTCTCATATAGCTCCAGTCCTGAGAGATCCCAAGAGTGGGGGCGATGTATTTTATTCCATTGCCCAGACTCTGAAGGGTCCTGAGTCCCATGGGAGCTACTGAGCTCTCCTTGTTTTGTTAACTTCAGAGGGTGCCAGGGGAAGTTGCAGTGCCTAGCAGAAGGGAATCTTTGGAAAGCCTTGGAGATAAAGAGGAATTCCAGTTTTTTAACTGAATTCAGCCATCCTGCTGTTGCCAAACCTACAGGCAGGGAGGGGGAGATGTGGATGTAACAAGCAGCACATATATCCGTATTAATACTTGCAGTACAACATCCCCCGTGCCTGAGGACAGTAAGTGCAACTGAGGACATAGTAGAGTTTACAAGAGTACCTCACATGTTGAGATGCTTTATAGTCCCCCCTGTGAATAGCCTAGCAAAAACCATATGTGAAATATAAATATACTGGGACTTAAAATGGAGCTGCATTCCAGCCTTTTAAGTAAATTTTGTAACATGCTGCATCTGAGGGCTTAATGTGTGTTGTAGCCAATGCTAGCTGAATAGTGCACGGCTTAATAAATGCAGCGTGTACTGGAGACACTAGAGGGTCTGATGGAAGATGTGAAAGGAGAACAAGAAGATGGTGGAAATATCACATTTTAGTGAAAGAACAAATCCAGTTTGAACCAACTAGCTGCTTGCTTCCTTCGGTCCGAAGGCAACAATGAACTCTGTTGTCATGCTGAGTCAGTTGGCAGTGACTCACTTTATCAGTCTCAAAATTGTCCGGCATTTCATCAGAACTGGATTGCACAATGGGTTTTTCCTTTTCCCCCTTTTTTTTTTCCCAATACACTTGTAATATTAATAGGCACATAAATCATCTGACATTAACATGTTTCCTCATTAACTTTTACTTTTTTAATTATAAAATTAGTAATCATACAACTTCCCAAAGAGGGAAATACAGTACTCCCAAACCTGACTTGAAATTCTGAAGTGCAGCCTTCCTTAGTTATGCACATCTCTCAGTTAAAAATAAGTTAAAGCCTTTTGTTACTTTCCACAGGATATTGGCATAGCTAACGTACGCTCACAATTGTTCAGCTGAGCTATGTGTTCTCTATTGGGTGTGGAGAGAAGATTTGTATGTGGAAATAGCAGCCAATTTATCAGAGTTGAATTTTTCTCCCCGGCATGACTTTTTTGGTTATTTCTGCAAAAGCTTCTCAGAGAAAACATTCAAATATAGCATTTTATCCACTGAAACAGTGCATGCGTGTGATATGATTTATTTTACAGGCATATTTATTCCTTAAACACAAAAAGACACATTGTCTAAAATGTAAAGTGTGTGATCTTGTAATTAAAAAATAAGAAGATCCTCATGGTCTCTGTAATCTGTGAAAAAGTTAGTTCTATGAGGCTTTAAACGTAACTCTGCCTATCAGTGCACTTCACCAGGTTCTTTGATTTTAGTACCTATGCTGTTACACCGTTTCTATCAAAGTGAAGTGAATAAACTAAAAATGTGTAAAAAGTGATGCTGAGTTGGCTGGACAGCAATGCATCTGTTCTAAAATCCACATTTCTAAGTTCAGCCCTCTTTTTCTGCCCTAATTCAACATCTCTATATTTCCACCTGTGTGTTTAAATTGTATTCAATCAAACCCATTTTGTAATTGCATATTTAAGGCAAAAATATGGATCTTCAGTTTTTAATCTTAGAAGATTTGAGATATCTGGAATATGTTCTGTGCCTATCCCAAACTCGACATCCTATCCTGGATTTAATCCCATCCTGTCTGTGTTTGGAATCAGTCCTGGTGGCTATGAAATGGAAAGCTTCCAAGCATCTTTGAATAATTTTTTAATTTTGTTCTTCAGTGGTTCTAGTTCTTTGTTGTTAATTAGATCAAACCACATTTCCACTGAGGCTGTAACGGTAGTGTCATCAGCCTGTAATCTGTCAAGTCCCTCTGAAACCTCCTTCAACTGCTTTTGTGAATTTAGTACTTCTCTGAAAGTTCCTTGCAGAGTAAAATGTGTGCTATTTTTTGATCAAAGTCCTTCTCGTTCTCAGTGCAAATTTCAAGACACTTGTTGATGCGAATGTAGACGTACATGTTCCTGAGAGGAACACTAAGTGTCTCTGGGAACCAGGGACATCAGTCTTCCTTTTTCATTCAAGTTAGCTAGGATACTGGTCCTTTTTTTTTTTTTTTTGGTTGTTATTTTTTCGCTTGGTGTGGTTGAAATACAGCAGTGAGCAGCGGCATAGCAGAAACAGAAGAAATAGTTTTAAACATTGTTTCAATTTTGTTTTGGTTGTCTAACCGAGTAGTGAAGACATCTTTCTCATGTTTTTCGCTTGGTTCTTGGATGGTATCTTTGGTAACTCTGCGCCAATATTTCTAGTTTTCATTTTGATACAGAATTAATAGCAGCATACAAGGACATACATTTCATTGTCTGTATGCCATTAGGAGGTCATTTGTCATGTTCAGCTGGCCAGCCAACCTGCACTGATTTCACTGTTCAATGCTGGTACTTCTTCTTTTATTTTCCCCCATTTCTTCATTTGGAGATTCTGGTAGTGGACAGCTGAATTTGCAAGTCTCTAAAAGAAATGTTTCAATCATTGCTATCAGTTGCTCCTCAAAAGGAGGCAATATCATTAAGATAAAATAAGGTTGCATCTGTCTTGATAAGCAGGGCTTTACCTTCTAGCATAATCAACTAGTAAGCTTATTTCTGAGTCTTCAAGACACAAAGGTGTCTAATGTTGAAGAGCATCTAGGAGGTTTGGAACACAGATTTAAATTGTCATTGCAGCGACATTTAATAATGATAATGATAGCACTAAAAACTTCTCACTTTCAGGATCATCAAACTCATCAGAATTCTGCTTCAGTAGTTTCACTTAAAAGAACATCTCATCTTGAAGGGTCTGCAGAAATGAATTGTCTGCACTTTTTGAGATGGATTTTGACAATTCCTACACTATACTGTTATCTTGGGGTTTGTATTACTTTGGTACATGCATACCCTTGTTTCCTGTTGCTTTCTTCATCTTCTCTTGAAATCAAATAAATGAATATTCTTATGTGTGTTAACTATTAAGTTCCAGTTTGTAACACTGTTATCTTTAATATTAACAGTAGAGCAAGAAACCCACTGTCTAGATTTAACAGTTAGGATTGAAAACCCGAGTGAGACCGCTAGCTTTCGTTAGACTCTTGTTATGGAATGCTTAGACTACTTAATGGCAGTTTTTAGATCCTAAAAATATTGTAAGCTCATGTTCAAAGCTAGTTTCATTTATTACTTTTTTTTTTTGTAGCATCTGATGACAAATGATTCCATCAACTAGCAGTGTCTCTCTCAGCAGACCCTGAAGGCATTGCTTATTCCTCGTATAAGTAGGTAGTCAAAAGTGTACTTTTTTTTTGCTGTCTTTTACAAGGGACAGAAATCATTGTACTTTTGTCACTTTCCTATTAAGTTTTAGAATGTTTACATTTTTCATTTGCAGATTGAAATTAGAGCCTAATTTTTCAAGCATCACATGTTCCTATTCTTTGTTATTTCCATGCAAATATTTCTAAGTGGCAGATCCGGAATATTGGGCAGCACCAATAGAAAAATGCCACTGGATTGTTCCTGTATCTGACACTGTAAATATAGGTATCATGACTCATGGACTCTTGGCCAAACTAGATACAAGCAACAACAACAAAATTTAATAACATCCCCTCTGGGACCATTGTGACAGGCTGAGGAGAGTCCAACTGTAACTTGTGTTACAGTACATTCAGGCCTGATGTTTTGGGTCAAATGTATTTCTGCTTTTGAAGCCACCTGTAGATTTGACTGTCAGGGCTCTATCTCATCAATCACATCACTGTGAGTTTTGGTTTGGTGTTTAAATGGGAGGGCACAAGGAGCACCTCTCTAAAAGCCAGTGTTCCTCAGATGCTTTCAATTCCTGAAAAGAGAGAAATATGATAATTTACTGGTACCATACAATTTGTGCTGCTTTTGTTCATACTTGTCATTGGCGTATTTAGTGGTCCTTTATAGCTTATTGCTACTTTTTTTGGCCTGCTTTTTTTTTTTTTTCTTTTCCGCAACCTCTCTTATGTCTGCAAAGTAATACATGTCTCTGTGCCAGTATTACCCTCTCTGTGAAATCTTATATATAGTGCTATTAATTGAAAATCTAGCTATCAGTTTCACAAGTAACACTTAATTTAAACTGTTTATTGACATTTTCTTAAACATGGGGGTACACATACTGCTTTAAGAGTGAGAAGGGCTTATCAGGCACTTTGGGAAGTCCTAAGAAGCTTTTAGCGGGTTGGGAGCCTGGCCACAGCAGGAGAATATGTGGGGTGGTAACTGTGTGCGATGGTTTGCTCTCCAGGTTACTCAACCAAGTACTTCCTTGTCCCCACAGGGATGGTCTTAGGTCCAGAGCTCTGCTCAGAAATTCCCAGGGCTTGATCTAGTCTTGAGTGCACATGAGGCAACTGAGTATGAAAACGCTAAGTTAGCAGGAGGGAGTTGGAGTATGAACGTGCGCTAAGAGGAGCAGGGTTAAGGCTGCAAAGCCACCACATTTTTTTACTGTAGTGTTTTTTTAATTACATGCCACAATCGAAAATCTTCCCAGATGTACACAGATATCTATGATAAGCTTAAAGACTGCAACTATAGGAGATTATTTTTTAGCCCAAACAGTATTGAATGGACTTCAGTTCAAATTCAAATCCATTAAGTTAAGGATACACTGAAGTGCTTCCTAGCCATTTAGTTGTGACAATGGAGTGATGTTTTACTTCCAACTTTATGGTCTGCCTTTGCCACAATTTTCAACATGTTTCCTCATCTTTAATCTACACTTCTTTTAGCTGTTAGAAAACAAATTGGAAAAATCTTCTTTTGCTCTTGTAAGGAGGTTTTTTTATACTCCTTGAGGGGAATGAACTAACTTTATACACTTTTCCCTTATTTTATTCCCCATTTTGCCTGGCTGTTCCTTGATGGCTTTCATTCTTTGATCAATTCCATCAATTTTAATTGGAATTTTTTTCCTGTCTTCTCTTGTGATAAAAAGATATTTTCATATAATCTGTTTCTTTGGGCCCAATGGTAAAAGGGCTGTCTTTGGGAATTTGGACATCTATTTTCCATTAAAATGAATGGAATATAGTGTTAGTATCTTGCAGGGATTTGAACACCTTTGAGCTATTGTGAAGGAAATATTCTTGTTCCTCTGAAAGAGACCTCTTGCCATAGAAAGGGATGGATAATCTTGAGCTTTGAGACCTGTGGATAGTGCCAACAGCCCGTAAATCAACTTTTTTGTTTAATTTGTCTTGCACATAACTTTTCTTTTCTTGGAGGAGTAGCCTGTAAAGCAATCACAAAGAACTTCCAACATCATTAAGTACTAACACAAAAACTTATAGAAATTGTTATGTTATGGCTTCTTCAGAAAATGATATCACTTATGTCCTTCATATTTTGAAATGGGTCAGAATGAACTGACTTTTAGCAGTAGGGTAAACTGGTGCTTTTTTTCCATGATGGTTGACTTCTTGTGCTCCAAAATTACAGTTTTAATTTAGGAGGTAAAAAGCTTGTAGCTTGCTTGACTGTGAGGTTCTAACTAAAAATTGCACTAGATGTGAGCTGACACTTGTTTTTTTGCAGTCGGCATCCTAATACAAGAAATCTTGGATGTTTGAAGCAGTGTTGATTCTGAAGACTATTGTCATTGAATTAAATGTTGAGACTATTTACTGCTTTAGTGTTGTTTTTCAAGGAATAAGGCAAGAAAAGAAGAGATAATCCTGTTACGGAGACCTTGAGCATTGTTGCCACATTTTGATACCTCAAGCCCAGAGTAGTGTTTAGGTTGAAACAGCAGTTTGCGAGAGTAATGCTGCATAAATTCTCTTCATTATAACCCCGTGACTACCTTTCTCATACCTATTTTTAAGCTGTGAATGATTGTCAGCACTAGATGCATGCATGAGCTGGATATGGTGCCTGAACAGCCAGTTCCAGCTCTCGTGAGTGAGAACAGATCTGTTGCACCAGGTAGCCATTAACAGGGCACTCCAAGTTTCCCCTCGTAAGCCCATATCTGATAACCTCCAGTTAATTTTTATGGTGTGTTACAGCTTTACTATACGAATTCCTAGGAATTCCAGATTGAAACTCAATTTTACTTAGTTGAATGGATGCATGATGTATGGCTTGATGCTTATGTGGATTTTTTGTCTCTTGCTTGGTTCCTGGCCCACAAAGGGTCTACTGAAGCTAGTCAAGACTTTAATTTTGCTGTAAAAGTAGTACCTTTGTTTCTGAAACACAAAGCTTTAAGGTATACTGGCATTTGTGATTCTAACATCTGTGTTGTTATCACAGTGTGGTAAAAACAAATGTTGATTAATTCCGAGACCACAACAGAGAGTACTTAAAATCTTATTTGTATCCTGGTTCTTACCAGTATTTTGTTGGCTTCAGAACAACTCAACAAATGGAAAAATAGGACAGCATTTCACATGCAATGGTACAGACTTGGGGAAGAGTGGCTGGAAAGCTGTCCAGCAGAGAGGGAGCTGGGGGTACTGATCAACAACTGGCTAGACATGAGCCAGCAGTGTGCTCAGAAGGCCAATGGCGTCTTGACTTGTATCAGAAACAGTGCGGCCAGCAGGGCTAGGGAAGTGATTGTCCCCTCATACCCTTGTGAGGTGCTGGTAAGGCCACACCTCGAGTACTGCGTTCAGTTTTGGGCACCTCAGTACAAGACACTGAGGTGCTGGAGTGGGTCCAGATAAGGCCAATGAAGCTGGTGAAGGGCCTAGAGTTCAAGGCTTATGAGGAACGGCTGAGGGAACGGGGGGTGTTTAGTCTGAAGAAGAGGAGGCTGAGGAGAGACCTTACCACTCTCTGTAACTACCTTAAAAGAGGCTGTAGAGAGGTGGGTGCCAGTCTGTTCTCCCAAGTAACAAGTGATAGGACAAGAGGAAACGGCCTCAAGTTGTGCCTGGGAAGGTTTAAGTTGGATATTAGAAAAAAATTCTTCACTAAAAGTGTTGTCAAGCACTAGAACAGGCTGCCGAGGGAAGGGGCTGAATCACCATCCCTGGATGTGTTTAAAAGTCGCTGTAGATGTGGTGCTTAAGGACACGGTTTAGCAGTGAACTTGGTAGAGTTAGGTTAATGGTTGGACACGATGATCTTAAAGGTCTTTTCCAACCTAAACAATTCTATGATTCTATAAAAGTGCTAGTAGATATAAAGTTATATTTGTTTCAACTTCTGTTGGGGTTTTGTTGTTACATACTATCAAATGGTTTCACAGTGTGACCTCTGATTTTGAAACAAAATAAATTAAATGCTAGTTACTACTGATTAGTGTAATACTAACATTGATTCTTTATTTACTCAAAAATCAGGAAATTGAAGTTCCCCTGACAAACTTAATTATGCCTAATTGCACAGATATTACAAAGGGGATCTCTCATTACATAATCATAGACCATCTTTGTAGCAATTACAAATATTACAGTCCTAGCTAATAATTGCAAAGAAAGTTATAGAAAAGGAGCCTTTTAACCATAAAATAATAACAAATTTGGGCTCATTACAAAACCTGACTGAAGAGTAGCATTGAAGTTGGTACACTTTGTTTCCATTATATCTTTTTGAAAATATTATGTCACCTTGTTCTGTACATTCTAGTTCTGTAATGAAAGACTCTTTTGTTCAAATACAAGCAAAATAAGAGTTGTTTGTCTATAGGATACCCAAGGTCGTTTCTGTCAGGCCTGTGCCACAACTAACCTCATCAGATCTTCCAATTTTTGATAGGTCTGATTGAAGGAAAGGCTCTTATCTCTGTTCTTGTGTAAAATAAGACCTGAGGCTTAATTTTCAGTTAATACAACTTTTTGCTTTTAATTTCTTTGGCTTGAAATAATAAACTCTTTCATCTTTTCCTAACAAAATGAATTTCAATTAATATTTCAGGAAAAGAAATGCACCTCTAAGTGTGTCCTTTAAAACAGCTGAGCAAACTGTGTTGAGATTATCCAAAAATATGCTCCTTTAGGCTAAAACTAAAGGACTAATTGGAACCAGTCTTGCCTAGTTTTTCTAAGAGAACTTACCTTATATAAAGTAAAAAAAAGTATTCAGAACATTCCTGTTCTTTATTACATCTAGTACATCTATTTTTTTTATTCTTCAGAAACCTTTGACCAAAGGTTTCGAAGATGATGAATCTTGCCCACCTACACACAAAAATAATCCCCCTGAGGTGGTCTGCAAATCAATGTTTGTGAAAGCTAAACTTTTATGCTTTATTTTGGTAGCGTTAGCGCTAGTAAAACAATTGCATACTTACTACTGTTTCCTGTGCGTTTGATGCAGGGGTTAGCAGTTCAGTTTTTTCTTGGAATGGGCTTCTCCGACTAACAAGAATAATCCCTTTTTAAATGTTTTACTCATTTCCATTTCTTTAGTCCATGGTCTCTGTATAGTTTGCCCCAAAACAGTATCAGGCACTTCTATATTCTCGCAGGTCAGAGACAGTTGGCCTATACACCCCAAGTCTCTCTGCCTAATATTTTCTATTAGCTGGCTGTGGGATTTTAGGGGCATGTATCCAAAAACACTAAGCATGGGGACTTAGCAGGAGTTTGGGTCATCTGAATCGGGGTCCTAGCGTGAAATTTTGTGCTGAGCTGCTTCAAAGTGTGATACAAGCCACACAGCTCTGAGAAAAAGAAGTCCAGCCTTTTCAGCAACTTAAACTCCAGACTGCCTGATAAATGCCTTGGTTTCCCCTTGCCTAGAATACACAGAGAAAAATCTTATGTAGGAACTTTCACACAGTGCCTATATTTGAGGAAAATAATCCTACATCAGCTGAACAGATGTCATAGTGAAGTATTAGATGAATAATGGCATAGTGTTGCTCCTTTCAAATATTACAGCGTTATTGTACCTGCTGTGATTTTTTGTGTGTGTGTTGGTCATATAACATTAGCTTTAAGAAAACAAATAAAGACATTTCTAGATTTTATAATTGTATAGAAAGGCTTAAAAAGTACTTGGGAGCATAACAGAGATTTTAGAAAAAATTCCCTGGCTTTGAAGACAACCGTGTAACTTTTAGAGCCTACTCAAGATTTTTTGGATGTTTGAAGACTCAATACTGTTTGTCTCATTTCTGTAGAGGTGTTTTTTGTCTATTTCATGTATAGTCAATCAAGTAAAAGTGAAGTTATAGAATTTCTGTCTTTGTACATCTGATATACTTAAATAGATTTTTTTTTTCTTTTTTTTTTTTTTTTTCCCCCCAGAACTAGCTATTCATTTGGGGTGTAATACTCTCAGGTGTGATATTCTAAACTAGAAGATAATTACCTCTTGAATGAGTAGCATCTTTGAAAATGCTGACATAAATATTTTCCAGGTAGAATGGACTCATGTTCATAAGCTTGTGAAAATATTCAGTTGCACTCGGACAGCAAAATAACAGCTTTCAAAAAATATTTCCAGTGATGCCTCTCGCTTTTTTCCCATCTAGATCAGATCTTCGTTCATGATAAACTTAGTGCATCTCTACTGATATGACAGTCACTAGAGTCACAGAAATTTGTTTTAGTTTGCTTTTGGGTTTTTTTCCAACTGTTTAGTGAAGGTAAAAGTGAAGTGATGGCCACCTAAATCTTCAGCATTTTCACTATGGTTCATGTCATAACCATCTGCAATTATTACGACAGCAATCAAATCCTCCTGCATGCTCCCTAACTTTCTGGGACAAAATTAGAAATCTTTGATAGTCATCCTAGTTATCTGGTAGAAGAGAGTGATGGATGTGCATCCTGACTTGTTACCATAGCTCCTTTCCGGTGGTAAAACTACTTTCTACAATTTGTTGTTCAGTTTGGGATAGACTCGGTATGGATTTCCATAAGTAAATGATCAAATTTCTAGTCCTTAAATGTTGACTGAACTGTAACATGACTCTTTACAATCAAATTATAGGTAACCTTTGGGAATCATATAGTTATATAATAAAGGGTGCACTATACAATGCAGTAGGCTGTGTAACAAGATCCGACTCTATTGTAACTCCACAGCCTGGATGAGAGCCTTGCATGTTAGCTCAACAGCTAAATTGGTCACAAATAAAGGTAATATCCCAGCACTCTGTAAGTGGAGAGGATGAACACATACATAGCCAAGGTCACATAGGTAACTTCAAGTTGTTAGGTGTTAATTAATTACAACACAATCTATGCATTTGAGACAGAAAGCTAACACACGAACACCCTAAGTGTTGGTGCGTGTGTGTGCGTGTATGTGTAAAGGGGAGACAGGGATAAAGCCTGTGGGAGCCTGGGGACTTTTTGTGTGGTTTTGTGTTTTGAATTGGAAAATGGTATGTTAGTATGATACTGGTCTTCTGGGGTTTGTTCTAGGAGGACTCTCAATCTCTGTAGGTGGTGATTGATACACCCAAGTGTTGATGGGTAGAAAAGCAAAGGATTGGCTTTGTCAGGACAAAATTTCTTACATTGTCTAGATCTCCTTGTCACAATTTACTGATGTAGCAGCACTATTTACTCAACATAGTACTAGAATACTGCAGTACTGTCATGTCTTACATGGGATTATTATGCAGTGGAAACAACATTTTGCAGCCTTTGTGCAAAGTGGCCTAAGGGCTGTAAGGGAACAGTCATTGTGCTGTGTTCCTTTACCAAAGTGCTGGTAGCGTCATCATAAAAGAAAGTGGGCATTTGTGGTACTTGGTACGTATTACTTGCAGATTTTCACAAATCTATTGGAACTATTGGAGACATATCAGCTTTGCATCTAATCTATTATTCAGGACATTCTGGGATTAAAAAAAAAAACAAACAAAACCCAAACAAAAAACATTCTCAGCAAGTTTGCTGATGATTTGAAACTGGGAGGAGTGGCTGACACACCAGAAGGCTGTGCTGCCATTCAGCGAGACTTAGGCAGGCTGGAGAGTTGGGCAGAGAGGAACCTAATGAAATTCAACAAGGGCAAGTGTAGAGCCCTACCCTGGGGAGGAGTAATCCCATGCACCAGTACAGGTTAGGGGTTGGAAAGCAGCTCCATGGAGGAGGACTGGGGAGTCCTGGTGAACAGTAAGTTAACCATGAGACAGCGATATGCCCATGTGGCCAAGAAAGCCAGTGGTGTCCTGGGGTGCATCAGGAAAAGTGTGACCAGCAGGTCAAGGGAGGTTCTCCTCCCTCTCTGCTCTGCCCTGATGAGGCCACATCTGGAGTACTGTGTCCAGTTCTGAGTTTCCCAGTTCAAGAGAGACAGGGAACTACTGGAGAGAGTCCAACAGAGGGCTGTGAGGATAATTAAGGGACTGTAACATTTCTTACGAGGAAAGGCTGAGAGACTTGGGGCTGTTTAGCCTGGAAAAGAGAAGGCTGAGAGGGGATCTTATCAGTGTTTATAAATACCTGAAGGGCGGTTGTCAAGAGGATGGGGCCTGTCTCTTTTCAGTGGTGCCCAGGGATAGGATGAGGGGCAATGGGCACAAACCAGGACACAGGAAGTTCCCCCTCAACCTCAGGAAAAACTTCTTTCCTGTGAGGGTGACAGAGCACTGGAACAGGCTGCCCAGAGAGGTTGTGGAGTCTCCTTCTCTGGAGACTTTCAAAACCAGTCGGGATGCATGCCTGTGTAACCTGCCCTAAGTGAACCTGCTTTGGCAGGGCGGTTGGACTAGGTGATCTCCGGAGGTCCTTTCCAACCCTTGCCATTCTGTGATTCTGTGATTAGAAAAGCCAGTTCTGGTTCAGCAAGTGCAGCCCAGTCTTGTCAATCAGTTGGCCTGTCTGAGAGCCTGATCCATATAGGGAACGTAGCCTGAATTTCCAGTCAGGAAGGCCTGACATCCCAATCTCACTTCTATTCTCAACAGAGTGATTAAGTTTTTCCATTTATTTTTTTTACTATCTGTAAAATGAGAATGATGGTAGCTTTTTGCCAATGGAAGTTGTGAGATTCGATTTGTTAATGTGTTTGTGCAACTGAACTATGGAATAATGTATCGAAGTCGGTAAATTAAAGGAAAGTATTACTTATTTGGAGGTCTGGCAGTAAGTAATGACTGCTGAGATGGGAGAACAATTGAGATTCTTTGCGTATTGAAAGACACCAGAAGCTCTCTGTATTTCTTTCCTTTTGTCCTCAGTATCTTCACCAGTAAATCTGCAGAGCTTTTGTGGTTTTTCTACGTTTTTCTTGGCCCCTGCTGATGTAAATCAAACATACTGTCTTCCTGTTATCTTCAGGTTTATAAAACCTATTTTTAATCACTTCATACAGGTATCTAATTTGAATCAGTCTGCCAAACTGCAGGACTCTTGTGCTCTTTTAATTGGCATCTTTCTCATTACATTTGAACAAAGTTGCAGAGGCACTGCAGGACACCAGTAGAGACATCTGAATCACCAATCCTGTTGGGCTGGCAACATGATGGCGTGATATACCAGGGGAGTCTAGGAGATCTGTGTATGTGGTGAAGGGGACTAAGTGGAAGTAATCAAGTTGAGACGTGTTGCTGTGAGTGTTTCTAGGTCCTGTATATACCATCTGAAAGAGAACTGCGACACAAATTTTGTCTGGCATTTTTAACACCAGAATGGTGTTAAACCAGCCTGGTTTCTAAGAACAGTTCCTGGGATTCTAGTAAAGTGGAGCTCTGTCAAGGCATAGATGGAACTATCGTAGGGCGGGTATGTGGAATACATCAAAACCAGTGTGTTAACCCACCACAAGGATGGGTAGGATACCTAACCAGTTAATGGAGTCAGACTGACTGAAATTTCTTCAGAATCTGAAAATTAGCCCTTAGCTAACTGCTAAGAGGTCAATTTCTTTTTTTTCAAAGGAAGTAACTCCCAGCCTCAAACATGGTTATAGGATGCCATGACTCCTTTTCCAGCTCCTAGCAAGATATGTCTAAACCCAACATGTTTGTGTGCCTGGCAACATAGAAAAGGAGAGAAGAGACCAGAGCAGTATAGAATATGTTATTTGGCACCAAAGCACCTTTCCTCTTAAGTCTGTCATCCAGAATCTTGTCATTTGCAACAAAGACTTCCAGAGTTCTTGATGGACAGTTTGGTTTTTTCCTATCTCCTCTTTACTACTGAAGATCAGGTTGTTCTTAGGGCTCTGCAGCTCCCTGGGAGAACTGTAGGTGGGGCCCCTGCTGTGCCAAGCACCAGAATTTTCCACCTGCCTTATGGTGCTTGTCATTTTTTTTCATTGTTTTAAAGGCTTTGCTAGAGGGGTTGAGGCTCCTTTGCCTGTCCCTGGAGATTAACTCTGAACCAAGAAGACAAGTTTGCAGAAGAAGAAAACCAGGAGTATCACCTACTAGGTAGACCAGCATTACCTGTTTTTGCATTCAGGATGGATAACGCAGCCTTTTACTAAGACGGCTGGGGGCCCTCTGTTCCAGACTCTTTCTCCTGGGGTGAGCCCATGTGTAGCACAACCAAAATTAAGTGACTCTGCCATGGGAGAGGTATGCTCCTGGGCATGTGACAGGAGTTTACTTGCCTGTTCTGTTTTGTGGCCAAGCATAGGCCAGCCATGTGACTGCCATGCAGGGCCTCACCATCACATGGCAGGTGTGTGTCCTGTCCTGTGACAGGGCAGAAAGCTGTCAGCAGTTACATGTTCTCTTTGGTCTTTCTGCAAGTGAACCAAGCACATAGCCACCGGCCTGCTCACATAATGGACAGGGGGAATTGCAGGGCCACAGGAATGTGGCCTTATGGTGAGCTGACTCTCGTCAAGCATTTTGAAGCAAGCAAACAGGCAAATGTTTTTATGTTGGCAAAACATTAAATCAAGATTCTCCATTCAATTGCACCACTCAGGATTTTTTTATGCTCCTTTTGTATGGTTTAGGTAGACTGAATGATTTGTAAGACAACAGAGAATGGGGCCATTGATGGTTTGGATCCATTTAGAAAGACTTATAGGCAAGGAATCAGTTCTGCAGATCACATCTTGCAGGGTTTTC
Source organism: Eurystomus gularis (assembly GCA_013400335.1). Classification (NCBI taxonomy): domain Eukaryota; kingdom Metazoa; phylum Chordata; class Aves; order Coraciiformes; family Coraciidae; genus Eurystomus; species Eurystomus gularis. Next base: position 350,486 of record VZZY01013168.1, on the reverse strand, counting down.
ATTCAGGTCAGACAGATATTTGGATTTTATAAAGATTACAGCTAATTGGATTAAGTTCTGATTAAGGGCCAAAACTAGCTTAAGTTGGAATCTGCTTCATATTTGCTTTCAAACAATCTCAAGGTTTGAAAGTGTGTGGTTTTAGTTCTACAGGTCTGCATGTACGTAAACCCTGTGAAACTTTGGAGGGGGTGGCTTCGGGCTGCTGTTTGGGTCTGGTTCTAAGCATTGCCGTAACTGGATGGAATGAGGCTCAGTTCTAATGTTCTTGCCGAGATTCAGGCTTCTTCAAAATATGAGGAAATCTGGCCTGTAATCCTGGTTCAGATATACATATGACATTTCTAGAAAGTTACAGGCTGTAAGGATCTAGATGCTTCCCAGTTTACACGGTTTGGATCTGGATCAATTGCAAATCTCAAACTTTTTTCAAATTTAAGTGTTTCTGACTCGGATTTCATCCTGAATGTCTGTTAAATCTGGAGGGTTCAAGTCTGCTTTATCCAAACTTGGTACCTTTTGGATCTCTTCAGATTTGTATGCATGAGGAATGACTGAGGAATGAATGATAGTTTGGGATCAAATGTTCCAGAGAACTATGAACTTCTTACATCTGATATCCTCATTTTGGTGTAGATTTTTAAAAATTTTAAATTCAGAGACTATTCCTATTATTTGAACTCCATAGAAGTATGTAAAATCTTGTGATTTTCATCAGCAGGTCACCTTGATAAAATTTTTATATTTTTCCCGTAATATTCTCCATCATAAAGATCTGAGAGATGCCAGGCTGAGACAGGAAGACAAGGCACTTCATATATTTATTGTACCATCTGCTCATGGAACTAGAGTCCAATTTACAGATGGAAAAACTGAGGCAGTCAATTGGTAAATACATGGCCAGATCGAGTTACCACAGTTAGAAGCAAAGTCTCCAAATCTTCCTTCTGCTTTCTTGACCTTACATACCCTCAGTAAGGTAAATATGGTTATAAAAGTCCAGAGAAGCAAATATGTAATAGGGTTAAATGTTTGCAATATCTGTTTGGAGTATCTTATAGAGCTCCTGCTACATATGGCAGGTGTGTGTGTAGCTAAATATGACAGAAGGAGTTGAACTAAGTTACCTAATAGAGCTTTTTACTCTTTATCTTTTACGCTAGGGTAAGAAAAGCTGTATTTTGATGAAAAGACTAACGAAAGTTAACCTTTTGAAAAAAATTACTTAATCCTTCTGTATTTACTGTACATCTGGATGAAAAGAGAATGTTTATAAGCAAAATACAAAAATGTGTGGCAGCTACCAGTGAACAGAACTAATCAAATTCACCAGTCACCAGGCTGGTTAATACTATAAAGACTGTGTGAATCATGAATATCCAGCCAGCCTGAGGGTACAAATCCATGAATCTAGGGACTTTACCTGTCTTTCTCAGTGAGCAGGCTATCCCTTTTTGATCACTATAATTTAGGCATATATTGCCTAATAATAAAGGCAATAATAAAAATGTATTTTGGGAGGCAGGATGTTGTAATGGAGCTTTAGATCAAAAGTGAGATTAATTTCACTTAATTTTAGGCAACTACAAGCTACCTGCATAGCCTAATCTAGTTGTGTTGGTTTCCTCCTCAGTGGGGGGGGGGGGGGGGGAGAGAGAGAGAGAGAGAGAGAGAGAAAAAAAAAAAACCTGTGATGAATTGCTTTGGGGAGGTGCCTATTTCTCCACTGACAATAGAGGGAGCCTACTCAACTGGCTTAGATAGGACACTTTTAGGTGGGTATGAGTTACTCCAAGCAAATTCTGTGTTGAGCATCAGGACATTTGGGTTCTCATCTCTTTCCACTGAGTTAGGGCGTAACCTTGTGAATATCACTTAACCTTTTTTTGTTTTCCTCGGACCCAGTTTCTCCATCTAAAAAACACCCCATGGATGAAGTTCTTGGAGAACCTTTGTCCAAAGATGAAATACAGGTGCAAAATCTTGTTTTCCGGCTCTTGTGACTTTCACATGCCTGCAGTTGTCAATAAAATTAACAAAATTTTTGTGACAGCGTAAGTTTATAAGTGATGAGAGGCAGGGCTGAGCGAAAATTATTTTAGAAGCAGCATATATTTTCTTCAGATATGACAGAGTATTGCAAAAATAAAAATCTAGTAACTGGTTATGTGTATTGACTTTCCCATCTTTGCCTCCCCTTCACACCTTCCCTCTGGTGTTGTCCCCCCTCCCAGCAAAAAAAATATAGGGAGTGGGGAGAACGTTCTTCAAATTAGACCTATATTTTAAATAACCTTGGCCTGTTTGCAACTGGGAATTTTTTTTTTTTTTTTACTTGAGAGATTTATTTCTGTCCTTGTAACACCATGTACTATATGCATTGCACCTGTTCAGACATAAGCACAGCACATTATTATAGCTGTAGGGGTAGAAGCTTCCCAATATATATTTTTTAAAAGGAGGGAATGCTGGGGAGAATAGCCCTCTCTTTCCAATTGTTTACCGAGCAGTCTCTTAGGAAGACTTCTTCCTCATCAAGATCAATTTTCCCTGCTCCCCTATTGTCTGGGGAAACCTATCTTCAGGAGCGTCTTTCTTGAGAGATCTCATGACTTTAAAATCATCAGTGGGCTTTGTGTAGTCTGCCTGTCAAAAGAGATATGTTTACACCTTCCCTGCATGTGTTAAAGCTATAAGGTTACAGCGCAGAATGGCTGATACGTTTCGGCGCTTCGTGCTAATAATACGCACACCCCCCCCCCCCCCCCAAAACAAA